>WEIV01015865.1:2447-40306 GCA_013390005.1 Calyptomena viridis
TGCCTAAAGCTAATGACTATCAGAGATTGATCTTTTTTTAAGACAGCAGTTGTACATAGGCATTTGGACAAAGGCCAAACTAATAAATATAATCTTGAGCACATATATACCTACAAATATATTTTTCAGGGTTGTTTATTCAGGTATTCATTATATTTGAAACAATGCCAGTATCAACATGGAGCAGTGACTAAGGACATGATCCTGCACAGATCTGAAGATGGGTATAAACTTTGCTAAGTCCATCTGAAAAGAAGAAATGGAGATTAACTGTACTGAATACAAGTCTGGATTTGTACTTGCAAAACTAGGTCAGGCTGCCACACAAATCCATCAGAAGAGGAGTAAGCATTGTACAAAACTCNATTGTACAAAACTCTGGGACAGAATTCTCAGTTGTTTCAGGTACTTGTGCCTGCAGAAGAGCTCACTCTCACAGGCAAATGCTGAGGCATCCAAGCAGCCTGGCGAGGTAGTGATAAGAAATACTATTGTAGGGAATAAGTGAGGAAGACTCCTTTCCTTACACAGTCCCCAGGATATCTGCAGAACCAATGGACAATCCCTGGAGTCTAAAATATCCTTCATTGACTGCTCTGAACATCTAAAACATAATAACAGGTCTGAGCCTTACATTTCCTTCTGTTCCACTTCCCCACATTTGTTTGTACCAGTGAATGTCTTTCACAGGGAATTTGCCTGTAGCAGAATCCATGGAATACAACACTGTACAGATGCACACTGCCTTTTTCCTCACAGAGCCTCCCTTTGTGCACACATTTGAAGACATGCCATGGAGTAATTCCTGTATGCACAGTTAAGTGCAAGAGTATTTCCTGTCCTGTCCCTGCCAGGGAAAAGCATATGCCAAGCTGTCAACAGAGCATGCAACAACAATTCTATACGAATTAAAGCAAATCTAAAAGATGCCTTATATAAACTACTAACAACTATTAATGATGGTATTTAAGGTGGCCATGTGTCCCAAGGTGCTTTGCAGAACACTTTGCATCGAGTGAGTTGGAAACCAGCCTATGCTTTAAATGTTTGATATTGGGATTCCAATCACGGCTCACCAAAAATAAGGTAGCAATGTCTGCCTAGCTCAAGGTGACCACCACAAAATCATTCTGGACCATACCTTCCTAGTCAGTTGAGAGCAGAAGGACTGAGCAAGATTAGGCTTCCTTTCCAATTTTTGCAGTGATTTCAGGGGTAGTATGCAAAGATTTTCCCATCAGATTCTATCCCATTTCCAAATGCAGTCTCTGTTAAAACACCCTGATACTTTCAACAAGCACTAATAGTCTGACTCAAAAGTTCTTGAAATCAGAACTCTAATTTAATTTTTGTGGATCAGGTGATCAGAGAAAATTATTTGGCATAAACAACATTGGATTAAAAGCAAAACAAGTTTACTAAAATTACTTCTATTTTTCACTTTGTTCCATACCCCATCTGCTTCTGATGACTTCATTTCTGCCTCTCAAGATCTGGAGAGATCGGTATTCATTAGAAGAATCTATACCAGTTCAAGATTCTAAGACCTAATGCTACGGTATAAAAATATAGACAAATTGAATTCACATTGGTAATGGCAATTACACAATTGAATTGTTGTATATTTATAGAAGCAGGCTCCAGAAAGTCCCAGCTGAAGCAATACTGACAGCAGCCAAGATGGCTTTTATAAGTAACTGGGACTTGCTGCCTTTTGCTTCTCAGTTCCAAGTCTGCCAGCCCTGTCTTGGGGGTACAGCAACCACCTGCTTCCAAAGGATGCTGAGGAGTAACACACCATTCTAGATATGAGAAACATTCAGGCAGCTACATCTTTACCTTTACTGCTTATGGCACAAATTACAATCCAAACTAAAACGCATAAGAATAAGATCACACTTACAGGAGAACCACTTGTATTTGAGATCTAGCTGGTCACTAGCACACACACTGCATGCCACAGAAGCCCCACATCTAATCCAAGTGTGAAGTTCATGCCTTGTATATCAAGGATATCATTCAATTTTAAATACTGCAAATATATAATGGATGTTCCATCCATGAAGAGGAAGCTGGCATTTTATCCTCAGGGACTTGGTATCTTGTTTCAGAGAAGATATATGCTTGACAGTCTCTTACCAAGACTTTTCCAGATACTTTCTATTTACTGCCCTTCTTAACCTAGAATGCTGAAAACACATAAATGTCCTTTGGGAGAGGAGCAATGCTTTCCTTATTTTGTTGCATATGTTTCATCTCCACCTGACTCCATTTAACCAAGCTAAGGCCATAGCACACACAGAATGGTCTATTTATAGCACCGTTGCTGTTACAGCACTTGCAATGCACAAACATTAAAAGCTATGTCTACACCAGGAGACTGGGGGTACTACAAAACTAACCTGTTGAGAAAGGACATCCAAATCATGTTGGAGAATTAATAAACTCTCACTGGCTCACCAGTTTCGATAACCATGAGACCAGGACTCTGACATGACATGCAGCTGTTTACCCTGTGTTCTTCTATTAGCTTTCAAATAAAACAGAACAAAATATGGAAAACTTGCATTTAACATATTGCAGCATGAAGCACAACACAGCAGCTGTATTAAAAAATCTATAACCCCCACTCCAGAGCCCTCCCCTTGAAGAAAGAAGTGAAAAAAAAAAAAAGAGAAAGTGCCCTTTGCCCTTTAAAGCATGTTCCCTTCCTTACACAATAACTATGACTGATTCATACATCACTCTTCTGTATATGTTGGCAGTCCAGGGCCTGGCCTAAGCCTTTTTTAACTTTTTAATAACATATTTAATATTAGCATCCAGGTGTAAGCAACAGCAAGTAGAAGCTAGCACAGTATTTCTGCTCCTGCAAGCATTTTAGGGATTCCTGAGATTAACACTGTATTGTTCCTAGAAGAAACAGCCAAACTCAACAGTACAAGGTTTGATTATTCTCGTGAATTCTAGTCTTTCTAATCTTCTTCATTGCTCTCAACTTCCATCTAATGAATCATTTCAGACAGGCTCAGCCTCTATGCTCACATAAACTTTATGGAGCGACACATAAAGCAGGCAAAATTTCGGGTTCAGCATGAGTCTTTTGCTGAACTATGACTGGCTTGCAAATGAAAATGTCTTTACCATACCTAAACTTTGCATTTTTTCTCATGCTACAGTTCCAAAGCTTGGTTTTGCTCCCAAAGGAGTTAATGTCCCTTACCCTTCATCTTGTAACATCAGCAGATCCACAAGACCTCAGTTTATGCTGATTCTAAAAGAAAGATGACAATATCTGCATCTCTGTTAAAAGGCAACGTCAGAGTGCTTCATCAGATTCATGGATTCTTAATTTCCTTCGCATCAAGAATGTCTAGACATTTCTTGCCTCACTGACAGACCTGCAGCTTCTTCACATTTCAGTCTGAACAAAGCACCTCTGCCTGTTGCTCTCCTGAAAAGAAAATGCTAAAGGTTAGTCTGGGTTCCCAGTTTCATCATACAGACAGAATCTTACAGGAGTAGATGAGAGGTGGATGGGTATCCCCCCATCTTCCCATTTTATTGAGATTGCAGGTTAACATGTATCCAATGGGGAAACAAAATAACTGTTTGATCCTGATCCTGTACATAGAGTAGGATTGCTGGGGACTTGGTCATTCTAGAAAATTTCACTGACCCTGAGGACAATCATCATCTCACCAGACTGCACTATAAGGCATTTAGAATAACTGTTTAAACTTGATTGCGCTTTTAAGTTGACTGAAAGAGACAGTAAGTTGTATATTCTACAAACACAGAAAAAACAACCTTATTCTTGCTTGCTTTAGAAAGAGGCAGTAAAATAGACTGATAAATACATACCGGAATAATTAACCATGGTCGTTCAGACATAATTTCAATAAGGAAGGAAACGCAAATAGCTGAACTTAAAGGATTAAAAATTGTCTTGAAGTATCAATAACAATTTACATTTACATTCATCTTGTCTCTATAGGAATACATGCTCCTTAAAGCTGTAATCAGAAGGCAAACAAACAAAGATCATCCTTGTAACCAACCATGAAGTCTGAGAGTGTGCATTCCTTCTAATCCTAGTTTAAGTAATGTTAATATCTGTCCTACACCTTCTTCAACCCTAACGAAACATAAGCACAAGCAGAATTAATTGTAGTCAAAAAGTGGGAGGGAAAAAGTTACTTTTACCTTTAGTCAGAAATCCTTCATTTTAACAAGACTATTTCCCTTGTTCTCCTCATATAAAGAAAACAATGTACAGTGAAGTGGGACAGAGCTCAGAGGATTATTGTATTTAGCAACTGGCATCCAGGATATTTTATTTGTTTAAAACTTTATTTTTTAAAATTAAATTAAAATTTTAATACATTTGATTATTTACATAGAGTTTGGGTTTATCTAACTTCAATTCAAGTTTCAAATTCTGAGGATAAATTAATTAATTCCAGAAAATATGTTATGATATGTTCACCAAAAGCAAGCAAGCAGTAGCTATCGTGACATCCATTAAGAAGTAAATATTAACAAGGGAGAAAGGTGCTGGACAGAAACACAAACCTCTCACTCCACTTCTACCACAGCCAACACAAACAGTGTGGGTATTAATCATCATACTCAAAGTCCCAAATTACATTTTATTTTGGACAGTAGTTTGACTCTGGATCATGCTCATGTTCATTCAGTCTTTCTCTTGATACAAAGGAAAACATTGTCAGGAGAAGAAGTTTAAGTTTTCATCCCAGGAAGTTCACAAAACCTTAAGCTGCAATAGGGTTGCTATAGAACTGCAGAAAATAATTTTAAGCCAAAACTTCAAAGGTACTTCAATTATTCCTAACTGGTCAAGTATCACATTTTCTGGATATAAGCCTTCATAGGTTTCCTTCATTTTCTTGTCTGCAAAATAAAAATAGAAATATTTACCCACCCATTGGGGCTTAAATGCATTAAAACTGTAGGGTGCTCTGATAATATGAGAACATGGGCATGTAAGAATGTAAGATTACTCATAGGTTTGACTGTAGTGTCTATCTCAGGAAAATCAGTGGAATTTTAGTGTAGAATGAATATTGATGAGCCAGCCAGACATTGCCTGACATCACATGGAGACAAAAGTTCTACCACAAAGCCTACGAAATTGAGTCATGATTTACTATATTCCAGGCATTAAGTGACTCTTTAGTAACTAGAATCTGAAGTTGACCTGATGTTAGGAAAGACTGAGTGTGCTGTAGAGTGTGAGAAGTCAGGGGCTGAGAATTTGCTGCATTAACCACTCTGTGTATGTGCAAAAGTCCATCAAATTGTAATGAGAGAAATCATCCCTTCTCCCAGTCCCGCTCACCCCAGAAGTCCCATTCTCAAAGGCTCTGGGGGCTGTCTAAGGGGTATTTACTCATTGGTCACGTTATCCAAGGTGTAACAAGGTCATCCTGCCTAGACATATAACTATGTAAAGGACCAACAGGTGACTGCTAATATTACTTGCTCTACACACAGACTAGGACAAACTATGCAAAGACTACAAGATAAAGAGTAAAATAATGGTACATACACCAAGAGCAAGTTCTTGAGACAAAACTACTTGAGTAGGGTTTTTTCCCCCCTTCCTCTCTTCTTACCCAGGAGACAAAAGAAAATGTGAGCCTGGGGGTAAGAAAGCAGAGAGGAGAAAATACTCTTTTTTATATAAAACATTACAGCTTGGTATATTAAGTATTTTAAAACTCCACCCTGAATTCCAAGCAAAGAAAAAATTTCTGCTCCCTATAGCAACTTTCTCTTATTGAATTCTGCCTGTATTTTATTCTGACTTATTACAGTTTTGTATGGGTATTTTTTTTTTATTTCTTATCTCGTTTTGAGTCAAAGTATAAAAACCAGAATTCCTTAGAAGGTAGAGCTGATCAGGCAAAGATGTTACACTAGCAAGAACATTGATATTTCAAAAATATTTTCATCCTATTTTGGTATAAAAAATAAATTATTTAAAGATAATCTCAAGAAAGCATTCCTGAATAGCAAGTGATTCATGAGAGCAAAGAATGGATCCTTATTTGAATACGTGCATGTCTAAGAAGCTCCACAACTAACTGATTATAGAATAAGTCTTTCTCTGTCCCTTTTACATTTAAATAAACAGGTAAATAAACATGTAAAGGTCAAAGGCATATACTTATCCGTAATACGAGTATTTCTGTAATCCTTTTGCTTCACTTTTCTTTCTTTCTTCCTTTCTTTTTCTGAGTGTTATTCAATGTACCATGTTTAGGGAGGAATTCTTGTAGTCTTGAATGAGCATTCAGGCATGAACTGTATTGTTCATATAGTCCATACATTTGTTCTAGAGAGCAAGCCTGGAAACATTTCACTATAATACTGCACATGCAATTATGTAGTGGGAATATGATAACACAAAATTGGTGTTACAGCCAACAAATCTTTCTCTGAGTCGAAAAAGAAATTAAAATCTAAGATTTGAACCCTTTCAGGTTGTGTAAGAACTGCACTAATGATCAGCACTAAGCAGAGACTGTGTGACAACTGTCCTCACCACTTCACTCCTGGGGACCTTTTCAGTTTTCTTTGTCCATCAAAAGCCTTCTCCTGGCAGTGAGGAGGCCACAGTGCTGCTCTCAGCCAGAGGGAGGGCAACCTCTGGCAGCCAGGCTCTCCCTCTGGCCCTGTTTCACCTCCCAGAGAGGCAGGAGAGAGGTGGGAACAGCAGGGAGCTGTGTTCTCCTCCTGATCATGACAGCAACAGGCTCTCTGGTTGGAGAGACCTAGGGAGCCAAGCCAGCTTGGTCACTTGCACTCCCGTTGACACCTGAAAATGATCTCTTCAGCTCTCTGTAAAAACACCATTTCCCTCAGAACAGTCCACGATCACCTGAAACTTCACCAATATCCACCGACAAGCACTTAGGGCATTGAGTCACCCTGGGACAGCAAAGACAAAATGATCTGTTTTACACCAGTTCGGGTTTTAACAGCTTTTTTGCTTTTCTGAGCCTGTTTCAGGCCCTTGGCACTACCAGTGTGTTCGGGCAAACAGAACAGAGAACACAGCACATGGGACTGATTTAAAATGTGTCATCAGCACATGGCAGGGGGAAGGGCTTTAGTTGTATAATTCACACATACCATACAAATTCTTTAAACATATAAAGAGCTGTGGAGGGAGGGAAGGAAGGAGGGAAGAGACCTATAGAACCCCCAAGATTTCCATGCTCTCCCTGTCTTGGAGGGCTGGCTTTTTTTTCCCACAATATAATACCCAGTCCATCAAAAATTCTTCTCAGTCTGCACACACTGAGATGCCACACTGCCACATTTTAGGAAGGTCTTAGCAATGCACAAAAAGCTCTAGAACACATACTGTGGACAGAAAACACAATCTCATATATTTTTTAATAGATGTTGTCACCATTTCACAGGCAGTATATAACCCTTTTTGCCTATGAATTTTGACAGAAACGGGTACTGTAGTGAACAAAGTCCCAGGTAGATGCAGGGAGCACAGGTATCACGTGAGGGTGGAGAACATGTTGCCTTGCCCTTTTTAAAAATTTAATTATGGGGTTTTGTGTGTAGTTGGAGTTGCACAATGAAATGTGGCTCAAAAGAAGTACTTGTGAAAGCTCAAGATGACATACCAAGCCATCAGCAAATCTGTGTCTTCACCTCTCTGCTGGTATATGGCATAAGAAAGGCTGCTGTGCTCTGCTGCAAGCAGCATTCATCTTACCTGTGACCTTACTTTCAAGGACACAAGTAAAACCAGAGGGAGAGAGACAGAACTGGAAGAGGGTGACACACATGAAGGTGATTTTATATTGTTTAATAAGACATGACTTTTGATTCACTGTAATTTGTCAGTTTTTTAACATGGTGCTAGTCTACAAAACATGTTTCATACAGATTAAAATTAATCATAGTTCACATATGTTATTTAGTCACTGCTTTCTTATAGACAGTTAAATAAAATTACTTCTCTTTTACTTTTGGGAAACCTGAGGCAACGTCATTCTGGATCAAATTTATGCATCAGAAGACAAACATATTTCTCCAGGGAGTTCTCCAACAGCCCCACAGTGCCCAAGACCCATTGATTTCTGTGGTCCTTTTGAAATAACAAATATGTTATCTTGAAGTATTAAATAGTTTTAAAAATTAGAGGTGATGGCTTCACTCAGATCTGTGTTAGGAACAGGACTAAAACCTAGGAACCTGAAAAGGCCAGGTATGTCCAGAGAAACACAGGACAAAGCTAATCTGAAACAGTTTGGGTCTTTGGCTCACAATCTTTCTACTTTAAAACCTTTGCTGGGCAGGCAGCAACAGCCCCGGAATAACAGATGACAAACCCACAAGGATGTGGGGCAGACTCAATAGAATGTCTAGATATTTATATGCCACCCAGATCCTCAGAATGTAAGAGCACTGATTTATTGTCCCAGCAGCTCACGAAGGAGGAAGAGTTATTGCTCAGACAGGGAACTGAAGCAGAAAGAGCAGTGACTTTCTTACAACTCTGCAGGAAGCACAATGCTGCATCACATGCCATTTCCAGGTTCAATTTACACAAAGACTAGAAGTTTAGCAGCTTCCAAAACTGTTTGCAGCAGCAGCACATACCTTGTTGTTCAGGATTCTGTCCCAACTCGAAGATACATGAGAACAAAGGAGTAGAAAGACACAGTCAGTGGTCAGCTGCCAAAGCCCACAAGTGAAAATTGTTTTCCAAAGTCTCCTGAATATAGATGGAGTTGGAATACAAGAGAACTGGGGTGGATATGATGTAGAGGAGGAGAAATTGCTGTATCTTAACAAATCTAATTCCTGAGGGATTTTTAGAACTATATTTTAATCCACAGAATTAACACCATCTTGCACAGATAGATGCATACCAAGCAGATCTTCCTCCAATATTAAGAAGAAAAGCTTTCCATCCTCATCATCATTCCTACCTCTGTATCTCCAGCCTGTGTCAGTGAAAAAACTTGTCCATTTTTAGAAAGTATTACCTGAAAAAGTGTGAAGGAAAAGGAGTCGAGCAGAGAGGACAACTACAGGGAGAGAATGAAGAACACAGCATTGTATTTAAAGACTTACTTGTGATCCCCTAGTGCCACCTTTGGTTGAAGCTCACCAAATATGAACAAACTCACAGTCATTCCCAGGGGAGAATGAAGTTTCATTTGCTTGATGTCATTTGCAGGAAGACAGCCCTCCTGGATTCCCTATCTTTTTTGATTCCCTGAAAATCTTGATGTTCAGAAGAAAATCAAACATTGAATTTTTCTACTGTAGTGACTTAACTGTACCTCCTATCCCCATGCCATGACTGAAGTGGCACAAAAATGTTGGCTGGAAGAGTCTCACTTGATTTTTGTGGCAGCATTCCTGTGCACACAGGGAACCTACTTTGAGAGGTTCACACAGCAATGCCTGAAAAATGAGAAGGGCCAAAAATCCTTCTGCCATTTCAGTGGACAGACATGCCCTGTGGATTTGTGTGTGTTCTAGTCCATGCTTACAGCCACAAGCCTTTTAGGCCCATTGGGAGGGATGGGTTAAAAGCAGAAGATATGAGTGGAGGATTGTAAAATACATTCAGTGACCTTACAGCTGGGAGTGACCAGTGTGAAGAGGAGGCCAGTGACCCTCCAGCATGGCCAGAAAAGTCAATGTAACAATTTTAGCAGAGTTTCAGCAATTTGCTGTTGCCAAGACTTAGACCCAGGAGCATAACAAAGACAGTTTTTAAACCCATTAATAGGAGTGCACTTCTGCCACCTCAGTACTGCAGTGGTGACTGACCAAAAGCCACTTCAAACACACATGTAGGTGGTCTGCTTCATAATGCAGAAAACAGAGAAGAAAATGAAAAGAAAAACTAAATAGGTTGATATAGATGTACCTATAGCCATAAAGAATATGGTACATTAAAAATGTATAAACAGACATGTGCCTATATATTTATGCATACTTGCAGATATACCCATATGGATTTGTATAAATACAAATATACATGTACACGTGCACACACAAGACACAAGGAGATGTATGCAATTGTTTCAACAGGATATAAAGAGTTAACCTATAAAGCAAGCCAAAAGCTTTATAGTACACAAAAGCCATCCTTTGAAATATCAAGCAAAACAGCCATCAAGAAGCTCACGGACCTGCCAGCTGCTGTTTTAAAGCTTCAAGTTAACAGTTGCTGAAAGAGGCCCTTCAGGCTTCCTTCCCTGCTGAGAATCAGACAAACTTCACATCTAGAGAGCTTCAGTAGTCAAAATGTTCTTCTGTAGTGGTAGTGTTGCACTGCTGAAACAAAGGGGTTTACTTCACTGCTAGTACAACTTGGTATTCAGGGAGAACTTGCTTTTGCAAGGTTATTATCCACTCTGTGTTGCCAGAAACCAATTTGTGGTTTTTGCAAGAATGGTCCTACTGCTCCATGGAGTTTTCAGACAGGGTTAAAGAGTCAAGCAACAGCTCCTCATCTTTCTTCTTCTGATCCTCCTCTCAACATTTTTAATCCCACAGTGGGAAAGAGGAAGCATAGCAGGAAAAAAGTATTTTTTTACTACTAGTGTATAGCAGAATGTCATTTGCAGAATGTACTATCTGTAAATTAGCAAAAATAGCCATAGTACTATTCCAGGTGTGCCTTTTCACAGCCTGAGGGAAACACCTTTGCCACCATCTTAGCTCCTGGCAACTTCACTTTCCATTCCCAGACTGTTGTCCTTTGCCTTCTCTTTTCTGGAGGCAGCAGCTTCACTGTCACTGGCTGCCTCACACAGCTACCATCCACTCACCTCCATCTGTTCTCATTCTTGCACAGTACTGCTGCAAAATGTATCCTAAAGAAGACTCAGGCTATTTTACTTGGTGCCCTAGTAAGGATGTTCTCCTATGTGAGCACTTGAGAAAGATGACAGGTTGACTCTAATCTACTCTATGCAGGTGCCATTTGAATTTTAATTATCCCTAGCTAAAAATTCTACTTTCAGGCCATCCTTCTTTATATTTGAACTTAAGATGGCAAATCTAATATGAGGAGATTCAGTCCTGGTAACTGTAGACAGCTAATAGAGACATCTAAGTTAGGATCCTAATCAGCAGAAAGAGCAGAGTATTTATCTCTCTCCAGTGACTGTGAGCAGGCCTCATTTAAAGGCCTGAAGTTGGCTCAGGTGAATCTAGACTATATTCTCTGCTTCTCTTTTGCAGAGAAAGAATCCTGCTCAGGAAGAGTTGTCCCCTCCAAAGAAGTTCTCAGGCAATGTGGAGCTTGAAGAGGACACTCTTGCTGTCAGTGGCGCAACAGGATGGGTTATACAGTTTTATGGTCAGCTGAATTGGAAGGACGTATTTTTGTCTCACCATCCTCAAGTTACCACAAATACAGTAACAGAGTATGGAATACAAGGAAGCACAAGCTGTAGTGCCATTAAAGCACTGTAGCTCACAGCAATTTAAATGCCATAAAATTAATGTATTTCCTCTCTCAATCACAGGCAACTCAACTCTTGGGTACCTTCCACTGTAGTCCTGCAAAATGTGGTCACAGTCAGATACAGCCTAAACATAGCTGAGATGTACTATAATAACTTCTCTGCTTCATCTTAGGGAAGAATTTAGGCACTTTGGGGGTTTTTTTAATTTTATTTTAAAGGTAATGCTTTTTCCGTAGCCTGGTTAATGATTCTAGAGCTCTACTCAATACTAAGTGTCCACATGTCACTGCCAGATCCTGTATATGAAATACAAGGAGACAGAGAGAAAAAAACCTGAAACCAGTTTATAATAATTGATATTTCCAGACTATGATCTTGGCATCTCTTTAAATCCATTTATAATTGTTTGCTACCTGTTCCTGAATATGAATAGGCTATTTCACCCGTGAAGGGTGAGTGCTGAGTTCCTTCCCCAGTTATGAAAGATCCATAACTCACAAGGGCTGCAAGGCCGGAGTAAGCGGCAAAGATTTGTCTTTTTTTCCTCTAAGCAAGTTGAAGAATCATAACCACCCTTCATGGATGAGACAGTTTCTTTATTCTTCTTTGGTTGTTTTTCTTTTAAATTAAGCTTTTTAAAAAGGGACTGAACCCTGGCATCAGACAGTGAAAACAGAAGGCTGGTGATAGATCTAGATAATTAGTACTTTGGAGCTTGTTGGATAAGCCAAAAACAATTAATTTTTTTTTTAATATTTGTTTTTTTCTTTTGGGTGTATTTTGACCACAGTGAATAACAAAAGTAACACTGAAGGAAATGTTTTGTTTGACCAGACAGTAAATATATTATTTCATTTGGCAGTATATTTATAATTTAATTTTTTTAAAAACTAAATTTTTCATTTAAATGAAATCCAACATCCCACATTATATTTCAACAACTTAGTCTACAAAGGAGATAATGGGCAATTAAACAAAGCTTTGAAAGCACAACAATGTGAATATAAAAGGACATCTGAAAACTGGCGCAATCATGGAAAGAGAAATAAGCACAACTCTAGAAGCAGAAGGGGACAATAATGCAAAGAGTTGGAAACACAGAACAGGTTGCACACTTGAGTTTGAGGCTATTCCTCCTACCTTGACTCCTTGGGCAGCACATACTAACCCACAGAAGCCAGCCACAACACCTTAGAGGAATTCATAGAGGTTCCTGGCAAGATACCCAGTCGGAAGTCTGGGATATAGCACTGTCCTATCCCCAGGGTCCACTTGGAATTCACAGCAGAAAAACTTTACAAAGATAATGCAGATAACTCCCTACACGATCCCAATTCTCTTAAAAGATATATGTGGAAATGCTACCCCTACAATAAAAATCAGAGGCAGGTATTGAATTGTATTTAACAGACATTTTTGACATTCTTTACTACCTATGATTCCTTTTCTACCATAAGTATTTTAAACAATATATCAAATATCCAAGAGCTGCAAGACACCTAGATTTATTTTGTCACCTTAACAGGCTTCCTCCTCACCAACACCTCAGTTACAACATTTCTCTCCCCAAGTTACATTGGCTCCAAATGCTGAAACCAAAAGATTGAGTGCAGAGTGTAAAAATCAATATCATGTCACTATGCAGAGCTAGAAATGGGGGCTTTTCCCTCTAGTGATTAAATGTTGCCAGCTTCCCGATGGGTTTCAGTGTGTTTGTTTCCAACCCTAAAGGTCCCAAGATTTTAAAGAAGTGACATTTTAACTCTCATTACAGGAAATGCGTATTTCTCATATGAACAGGTTTTAAAATCTCAGGGAGCATATCCTGAAAGGATGGCTTTTACAGCACAACAAATTAGTTACTGTTAATTGTACTATGAATTGTACACAGTTGATTAGGTCACCTGCTTTCTTCATCTGGTATAGGTACTCACATTGTAAAAATCAGGGGTGCTTTACCCTTCAGTGCTTTACAGACACAGATGTAGAAGATAAGTGTTCCCATAAAATGTTAAGGTATTTGTAAAATAAATAATCTATAACATGTAGTATGAATGGAACGTAAATTCTTTTGCCAGTAATAACATTGAAAAGAGCAGTGGTAAATCTGTAACCTATCCTTTAAGTCTATTCTTCCATCTTCAGTTGTTATTTGTTCACTAGTAGCTTTGGAAAGCTTTTACACTTTAGCTGAAATATCTTTGTCTAATCTTGCTCAAAAGTAGAGTAGTTTTGGAACTTAATAATAGGAGTAGAAAAGCATAAGAAAATATTTTCAATTAATAGAAAAACACACTGAAATAGAAAAATTTTAACTACCTTTTATGCTCAGTAAACATTGGCAGCAAAAATAAACAGCTTTCAGCTTAGCACACTTTTTCTATGTGCAACAGAACTAACAAAACTTCATTTCTTATAGGTTTGTGTCCTTTACTGCTACCAAAAAAAATATAAAGTGGCTGAATTCTTGCTGCCCTCTTATCCCTGGGCAATAATTTGTGTTTCTTTCCTCTACCTAGCTACCAGTTTTCAAATTCTAAACCACCACTACAGTTAAGTGAAATTCAAACATGCATTACTACAAATAAAATAAAAATGTTTTGCTATAAATCTCTTTCACCTGCCTTCACCTTCAAAGGACTTGTAGTTTCACTGCTCTCACCCTCAGTTCCCAGAAGTAATTGGGACCCGTAAGTGCCCTTCACTTCCCATAATGCATTTATACTAAAATTATACTAAATCTCAGGTTGCTCCGTGGAAATCTATTAGAGCTGATAAAACAACTGTCAGCCTAGGAAATAAGCACAATCCATCCATTTCTGTTAGACACTGTTCATTGCTTCAGCAAGCAAAAAAACCCATGCAAGATATTACAACTTTTCAAAGGTTCTTTAATTTATGCAATTTTTTTTAATGCTTATACTTTATAAAATTATTATTTTATTTTAATTAAATATTTGTCTTATTCAGATATTAAGGCTGAATCAGATTGTTAGGATGAGCTAATTTTCTATTCACAATTCCCAAAGCAAAAAAAATAAAAGGCAAACAATTCAAACACACCTTGCAAGATATTTTGGAAGTTTTCCCAATTAGTAAAGGATTTCCTCAAGATAAATATTCAGCCCTCTCGAAAAGGAGAACAACTGTAGGATTTGTATGTGTGTATCACATATAGAATGTGGATTTCTGAATGTCTGTGCTAACGTTATTTCAAAAGCCTGCTGAGATCTCCTGAAAAAATGATCTGCATCATAATTTCTGTATCTATTTCCTTTCCCCGATTCAGTATGAATTATAAGTAATAATTAAGAATTACAGAACTCCTATTTTTATAAAATTCTCAATCCCTGGTAAAAACTAGAGCCACTCTATTTGCTCACTGTCAAAGCTCCTTATTTGTGATATCTCAGCAAACTGTAGTGGAAATGATCACATAAAGAAGGTAATTATTATTTTTACTTTCTTGAAATTATAAACAGGAATATGTTATTTCCTATTAAATAAGAATCTTAGGAGTAACAAACCTACAAACCTGCAATCAGGGGTGTGAAGCAAGGTATAAACATCTACATTCTTCCCTCCAGAATGTATTTCCTAGTAGAATATTTTTTTCAAGGTTATACCAGACATCAGTGATATCAGGCTTAGGCCTTAGAGCTGTAGGCTACTGTGCCTTTAACAGAATGAAAATTATTGTTATGTGTATGTACTGAGAAGAATTAGGAGCCTCAATTCACTTCAGCCAGTGCTCACCAGACTTCTTGCAACCAGAGTGGAACAATTTTTAGATGACACATTTTAAGTTTGTGGGTTTGAAGAAACATACACCTTAGGCAAACAGGCACATAAAGTAAAGCACAACTTCTCATCTCATTGGAGGACTGTATTTCTGAATCTCATCTTCTAGCATGCCTTTTCTGAGGATAAATATCCACCTTCCGGTCATAATGAGTCAAACAATTCTTAAATGTGATTTTATTCAAATCTAAGAGGGTCCACATAGGAGTTCCAGCTACTAGCAGCACTTTTTCTATGAGAATGGTTGATTCTTTATGAGCTATATGACACATAAATGTGATTAAGAGATTCCAGGAGGATGTTTTTGGTTAGTATATAAACACAGTATTAGGAGTTGACTATGTCTAACTTTCTTTCCAGCTAAGTTTTACTGATGGAAGCGAGTAAAGACATAAAGATGAAAATTACTTCTGAAATCTTGTCAGGACTTAGCATTTCTATTTTTCTCCTTACCATTTATGAACAGAATTCCATTCGTGAAAAATAATGAATTAATTTTCCATTCAACATTCTCCAGGCTGAATTCTCTCAGGCACCCTCCACTGCTTTGCTCAACACTACTACATTGCACTGACAGCCCTGGGAAGACCCACATTGTCTATAACGGCACAGAGCAGTCCATTAGTGTCCTGAATTGGGCACTAAATACCCCTATATCTGGTTATGTCAGGATTAGAGGACTGAGGTCGGACCTTCATGCCATAATGTTACCCACCCACAGCTTGACATGAGCCATGCTGCTCAGCTGTCACTGAGCTATACCTTCAATACGGGCCAACTGTATAAGCCAATTCCATTTCCACACTACCAAGCAAATCCATTCTTGCTTTGTTTGTTAAAGCAATGAAAGTCTCAGTTGATATGTGTTTCTTATTATTTCCTAAGAATGCACATTTCTAATTATCTTGGATCATGTTTTCTATACTGCTTTACCAAAAGGTCCTCATCTAAATTGTATCTATTCATCATGCATGTCATTGCTTTACTTTTGGTTTATATTCACATGATTACTGTTATGACTTTATAGAGACATATATAAAGCATAAATGTTTTACCAGCATAAACAGCATCATTACACGCTATATTTGTTAAAAGAAACACTTCATAATTGATTGCTAAATTCTACAGACTTAAATTTTCCTTTCCCTGAACAGAATCATGAAGTCCAAATAGATATTTAAAAATAGAGTGCTGCCAATGGTTTTAAATAAATACTGTATTGCCGCAGCGTCGGCCTGGGTGGCAGCGATCCCGACACCTTTCTTCAGCCCTGGCTGGCTTGTGCTGCCACGCCAAGGGCACCACACAGGTGTGGGTCACCCGATGGCACAAGGGTCCTTCCCGAGGAACACCAGCCACCAGGCAACTAAGGCCTCCCTAGACAAGCGGTACCCCCATCCACACATCCTGAGCAGGGACTATGCGTGTGGACTAGTTGGCCTGACCCTGCCTAGGAGTCCTTGGTTAGATGGTGTGGGCGCTGCAGCAGGCGGAGGGTAAAAGGGGTAGAAAGCAACTCACTCTCGTTGGGGCAAAAACAGAGGAACAGTTTATTGGGGGGTCCAAACCCCAAGGAAACCAACAGGGAGTGAGCCCCAACTGGCTCAGGGATTGGGGTTTTATAGTGGGTAGGACCGAGGGGCGGAGAAAGGGTAAGGACCAATGGGGTTGAGGGAGAGGTGAGGTTTAGGGTTGACAGACAGGAGTAGAGACCAAAGGTCTACTACTCAAGCCTATGGGGTACCGAGTAGGGATGATTGATAGGGAAGGTTCCAGAATAAGGGGCGGAGTTGGGGTACCTATATGGTGTAGGGATAGGAGGGGTTTAGGGAAAGGTACAAAAGAAGGGGAGGAGTTGGGGAGGAGCTGGGGAGGAGTTGGAGGGATTACATCATAGGGGAGTATACATACAACAGAATGAACCAAATATAGGATAGGGGGTAACAGAACATACCATTATATGATAATAGAATAAACATAAAGAACACACCACCACACTGTATATCAGAAAATAGTTGTTGGCATCAGCTGTACTTTACTTTTGCCTAAGGCTGTTAAAGCTTGTTTTGAAAAATATAGCCAGTTTTAAAGGAATTAACCAGTCTCCCAAAGGTCATTCCTGTGAAATAGCACCATGCCAGTCATGAGAATGTTAAGCTTAAAACATTTTAAAAGGATTTTACAAGAAAGCTTTTTTACTGAAAAGTAATTTTTGGCTCTTTTTGTGATAATCTGGATATCAGACACATGTACACAAACACATCCATTCAAAGTGTTCATACACTAAATTTCCATAATAATCCCCTAAATTCTGTTCTCTTTTGAGAATAGGCAATTGTAAAAACACAAAAAAGTCAATTCAATTCGAAATCGGAATTTTGCTATCCGAACACAAGGTATTTCTAAACACAAACATAGAAAAGGCTATATGTGTCTAATTGTTATTAACATACACTAGCATATTACCTACTGCTTGTAAGTGCTGAGTAACCTGTCATAATATGTACAATTGCTAAGGTATACACAGTTAGGTAATGTATATATGATTCAAGTACTTCATTTCTAAATTCTTTCCTGTTTATTCTGTAAATCACATAATATCACTTATAAAAGAATGCTTTTATCACTTATAAAAGTTGCCAGAGGTGACGCTCTGTATTAAGAAGTGTTTATTTAGTGCAGGAAATTCATGTGGAGGTTCTATAATAGAATACTCACCACTGAACACGTTTAGCTTATTGGAATGATATCAGAGGATATTGAAACAAAGAGAGGAAAGTGTTTGTTTTATTTTGCTTTGTTCTTATATTAAACAATTAATTACTTGAGATATTTGGTATATGAAGTTTATTTTCCAAACTCCTGTGCATTTTTTAAGTTAATTGTGCCATAAATCAAAACCATATAATACATTTAAAGTGTCTAAATATGCTCTGAGCGCAGGCTTTAAAAGAACTTTTCCAAAATCTATATGCTGAGCCAGATGTGTGAATTGATCCCATTACTCTAAATATTCGAGTTTAAAGGTGTGGGTTTTAGTTTGTCTGCTAGACCTACCTAGCATCTTGTCAGGCAAACTAAACGGCATGTGTATTGTACAGATCCCAATCAATGCTTCACAGATATAAACTAGGACTAGTTTTAAATAAACTGCAGATTTTGCATCATCATTTGAGTCCCCTTGCTGAAGGCTGCTGTACTGATGCTTCTCATAGAATACCAGACACATCTTCTCTAGAAGCAAAGATTCAGTCATTAATACTCTTTTATTTCAAACACAAACTCTGCCCTTGTTTCCTGAATGCTCCCCTTTGAAAGAAGAGGGAATATCCTGTCTGAGAGACCCATAGCAATCAATGTCCTAATTAATTAGGATTCTTTCATTAAAAATGATTTTTCATTTTAGAAATGTCATTTCTTTAAAAATCAAAGCTTCTCTGCAGAAATGCATTGCTTTCAAATAATAAAGTCTGGCATGAATTAAGTCAGGGCTTGTGATTAGCTGAAGGCCTAATGATTAAGGCACTTCCTGAGGAAGTGGAAGATCCAGCTTCAAACCTGGTCTGCCTGATTCAGACCAGGAATTCAAACTCCACAATCTCTCACACTCCCAGCAAATACTTCATCTTTTCATGTGGAAAGGGGATCTATTTATACAGATAGAGCAATGCCAACAGCAAATACTTTGAGAGATTCATCCCTGGCCTGTTTTAGGCAGCTGTAGCCACCTGAAGAAACTCCAACATATCGATTGGGGCATCCATGCAGGAGGTAGAAGGCTGAGACAGCAGTCAGCAGCCTAAATATGGGACTCTAGTGCCATTTCAAATACTTGTTCAAAGACATCTTCTTCTGCAGATATAACAGAGGGAACAGCAGACCTGGAAGATGACCTGTGCCCAGACGGAGCACCAATGGAATTCAGAGAAGAGAGTTTAAGGTATCTCCAATGGCACTAACTGCCTGTGTTTAGTCAGCTAACTGCCACTCTGATTTTCTTGAAGCTTGAAGGTACATTGCCAATGTCCCCTGTGAGTAAAGTTAGTTGGCTGAATACTTGCTGCTCTGAACAAGCCTTCTCTCAAATCGCAGCAGTCTCAGTTAAATTTCAGCTAGAAGTACACTTTTTCTATTTTTTTTAAGTGCTGAAAACTTTCTGTGATAGAAAAACTATCACTTTGTTAGGTCAAGTAAGTCTGGACACAGGCAGTCAAGAGTGATCTCCTAGTATGGCTTTGTATAAACAGGAAAGAAAGTTAATAGCAACACTGTTTCAGAGTAAGCCATCAAATAATACCAAAGTAGTTCTAAAGGAGAAATTAATCCTGTACACTGCGGATCTGTAAGTTTTCTAGTCTACTCAAAGCCAAAATACATCTGGTTTACTAGGCTAGGCTGCATGTATGCACTAATAATAACTGTTTCATTGTCTGACGGGCATCGACGCTCTGTTTTCTCCAGGAGAAAATTTCCTAAAACAGTGTGTCCTTGAGGACAGAACCACTGCGAGCTCTCTATGGGAATCCTATGGTATAGTTTACTACCATTTGTGTCATTTTATTTAATTTGCTATTTCTTCCTTCCACCATGTGGGTAATAATCACAGCAAATTGACTCCCATGAGCTCCTTGGACAATTAAAGCTATTTGGTTATTGCCACCTGCCTGCTGTTTCCATTAATGCAATTTTCAAGGTTTTTTTTTTCCTTCCTGCTTCTCACCCCAGTAAATTCTTTGCCCAGTCTTGACACATTGCTGTGCTGCAATTAGAGTTAAAAGGCTGTGGAGGGCATCTGTCTCTGAATCTGATCAGTCACTGCCAAATATTGCTTTACCATATGCAAATTTAGCTTTGAGAATTTATGAAATTTAGATCTTTTTAAATACACAGTCTAAGGGAAACATTTACCTAGTGACATGATACAATTTTTAATCAGATCCTGAGCTTTGCTACTATTTATATCTCTCTGTAACCATTTTATTCTCATCATATTTGTGACATTTACTAGCTTATCTTTTATACTCTAACTTCTCAGTTAAATACATGTATGAGAGAGGAAAATGGGTGCTGGGGTTGTTTTTGCTTGTTTGCTTTTCCTTGTTTGTTTGTTTGGTTTGTTGTTGTTGGAGTTTTGGGGGGAGGTCCTATTTGTCATATCTTTAACCTTTTCTTCTTGATATATTTTTGCTTTACTGCTCTATTTCTCTACTTCACTATCACTATATCACTATATTCACTATTTCAGATCTGCATTCTCAAATAAGCAGTACCATATAAACATCTTGTGTTGTGATCTCTCTTTCTTTCCAAGATCAAGCTGGCCACTGATTTTTGTGGAGAAGAAAGGCAAAAAGCAGGATAAGGTCATAGGTGATAGAAATACAGACTAAAAGGGGAGGAATGAATGAAAGGTCTCAGTCCCAGTTCTCTTAAGGAAAATTGAAATTATGCTTTATACAGCAGCCAGAACAAGACAGAATCAGAAATTACTTCAGTTTTTAAAAATACAGTCAAATGGAACTAGATTTACTCATTAACCTCCTTTAACTGCTATGTTGTTATAGTCAGATCACAGAATATTCTGAGTTGGAAGGAACCCACAAGGATCATCAAGTCCAGCTGTTAAGTGAATGGCCTGATGCATATGCTATACATAGCCTGGGTTCTCCACACCAAATTACCAAGGTTGCAGTGGGATAAACACATTGCAAGAATCTGGCATTGTTCTGATAATCATAAATAGCTGATCAACATGAATGTGCATTTAGAGCACAAATTGGACCTTCAACAGAGATACAGACCTCAGGTCTATTCCAGCTACAGTCCCCAACAAATATAGCAGAAAAATGATGGATGAAAGAAGCAGCAGGAGTCATCAAAAATCCTTAATTTAAGAACCCATTTTTTTAAATTTGCTTCGATTATCTAATGTTCCACTCGATTTTAAACACTGGGGTAGAACTTCCAGTCTTTGTAGATCACTTAAAAGCTTACAGGATTATCAAACCAGTCGTTTAAAATTACATTTTCACTGTGCAAATATTTGTCTATTAAATAGGCTGTATGGCACAGGACCTGATCAGCCTTGGCAGTATTACAGGTTCTTCATACACTGCAAACCCCACTGTTTCCTCATAAAGCTGTCAAGTCTCAGTTTAATGAAACATATATAAATTCAATGATGTTAGCCATGTCTCGGCAAGCTAATTCATTTTGTTTTTTTCCTGTTGAGTTCCTCCTATTAGGACTTTTAACAATTTATCATTTTAGGAGCACCACAGCAGGTCTGCAGCTGGCATTAGAATACAAAATTGAAGAATAAGTTTAATTTTCAAACAGCCAAAAAAAAGACCATTATTATATTAACTCACAGATGATGAAAAATTATGGATCTTTAGTAAGAAGTGCCCCCAAAATGATCCCTAAACCTCTCCTTGAGAGTTCCTACTGTCCCATTAATTCTTCCATACCCTATGTTACTTCATCTGCAATTAGATCTGAGGGATTTCACTTCACATAACACCACACTCAGGGTCTGAATGATCCAGAAGAACAATTTTCATAGAATCGTTTTAGTTGGAAAAGACATCTAAGATCACCGAGTCCAACCATTCCCACAGCACTGCCAAGTCCACCACTAAATGATGTCTCCAAGTGCCATATCTACATATCTGCCACAGGGTTTTTAAATAACTCCAGAGATGGCGACTCCACCACTACCCTGAGCAGTCTGTTCCAATGTTTATCAACCCTTTGGGTGAAGATGTTTTTCCTGATATCCAATCTAAAACTTCCTGGTGTAACTGAAGCCATTTCGTCTTGTCCTATCACTTGTCATTTGGGAGAAGAGACCAGCTCCAACCCTGCTACATCCTTCTTTCAGGTGGTTATAGAGAGTGAGAAGATTCCCCCTGAGTCTTTTCTCCAGCCTAGACACCCCCAGCTCCCTCAGCTGCTCCTCATCAGATTCGTGATCCAGACCCTTCACCATCTCCAGTGCCCTTCTCTGGACTCGCTCCAGCCCCTCAATGCCTTTCTTGTCATATGGGGCCGTGCACAGCACAGGGAGACAATCACATCCCTCATCCCGGTGGCCACACTATTGCTGGTAGCTCATAGTTTAGGCTGGAAGTTGAAAATTAGTCTTAGGAAATTAAGACAATTATCCCAGTTGTGTGGTAAGCACAGATCATCACCATCTGTACAAAATAACATTTCTACCACAATCCTGAAGTACTGGAAAGAGATGGTAAAAGCAAGTAAGTGAATAAACAAAGCCAATAACTTGTTACCACCACACCATACATGACATTTGACCTCTGTAAAAACTTCAACAAACGTACTGAAAACTTATGTTATTCCAGAAGCTGTTCCTGCTATTTTTTAATTTGAAATCTGGAAGGAAGGGCCTCTACAAAGTATTCATACCAATTAACAAAATAGCTTATGTCTGCTATTAACTAATTATTTTAAAAAATCCATCACAAATAAACTAGCACATGCACAATAGCATTCTGTCAACATTTGTCTGCATTTCTGACTAAACTAATTCTGAATGTTTCTGGCCTTCCTTACTCCCCACCCCATATTTGCTTTCCACAAATACTCTAGTGAACAGTTTATCTGGCACAAATACTTCTAAAACAAGTATCTTTAAATGAATATTACAGAACAGATTTAAAAAGTAAATTGCTAGTATTTGCAATGGAAACATGAACCAAAGCAACCAAGTTCATTGATTTGAAAAATATAAATACACAATGTTTTCAAGTATACAGTGAAAACCTGAAAATTTGTGCACTGAATTTATGATGAATGCATTAAATTTCCTTGAAGATTCTGAACAGACACATTTAAATGTCTGCAGTAAGCAAGCAGTCTATTCCCAGAACAATTTGTAAGAGAAGCGAAAAGCCAAAAATAATCCAATACATTAATTCTCTCAAGTTATTTATACAGTCCCATTTACAATTTTAGTTCAGTTTAATTACCTCCATAGAGAGTTTTGAAGTAAAGAGAGAAATTTTGTCCAAAAAGAAGTTTGCATGTAATCACATTGTGCCTTTTTTTTTTTACCACCTCATGTGGCCCATATGAACAAATGACAACTACTCCACACAGAACAGAAAACCCACTGACTAATGAAGACAAAATGGGACAGCCTGTGTGCTCCAGTGCTGTAGGTATCAGTGAAGAAGGCTAGAACTAGCAGTGAAGTTCAGAGACAAAGCTGATAGAACTGATCTTATTTTTCTTCCAGAAGCATGCCTGAGTTAATAAAAAAAAAAAAAATCAGAGCTAGCAAGAAACCTTCCTCCATTTTCCGTTAACCTTCAGGAGATGACTTTGATGGGAATTAGACGGCCCCCTGCAGGAAGCTCTTTAGTTCTTGTTAAGTCTTTGCACAGCATGTTTGGTGGAAAGGAGAGCTTGTGTTTGATGCTGTTCATCACTGCTGCTGCTGATTTTCTGAGGTTAAGAAACATCAGTCTGTTTGCACCCCTTTTGAGGGCTGCCAAAGTGAAGATCTCACATGAGTTCCAAGCTTCTGCTGCTGTGTTACAGCACATCCCCTTAGGCAAGTCTTAGTGCCAGGCTGAACAAGTTTCACATATCAAATGTACATTTGAGGATCTTCAGGAGGTGAAACTGCTCTTTCTCAAAGCAATAGCATGTGCTTGTGCTAACATTGGTTTAATTGCATTTCTACACTGTATTTGAAAATCAGCAATGAAACCTTTTCCCCTTTTGCACCTGCTGTTATGGCAACTATTACAGTATCTGCACCCAACAGGGAATTGTTGCCCTCCAATAGAGGCAGAACAGGTCTGTGGATTGTTTGTGGGTTTATTATTTTCTACAAAAAATATGAGTGTGGATATTAGTGTCACACAGATTAATAATTTGCTGCTGTAATACAGCACTTCACTAAAGACTGAGATGCCCTTCACAAGACATTCCCTGCTCCGATTTTATCATCAGTGCATCAGTGTTTCATTCCCCTGCAATTTGTTGAGGGATAAGCAGAAACCAAGAATCCACACTGCAATTCTCTTGCCTTTTTCAGTAAACCACACTTTCTCCTGCTGGAGCTTTAACTGTGTTTACCTTTCATTTCTTCCCTCCAACTTTTCCTGTATAGAGTCAACCGAGTTTTGTTCCCTGACCTCTTCTCCATTTGCTCGCTGGTTGTGAGTGTGTTCAAACAAAATGACTCTCTCTAAGACTGTCATTACAAAAACCAACCTTTGCCTCTTTGCTACTTTTACTTCCTTTCACACTTCTGAAAATTACAGAGAGCTGATAAAGTCTGAGTCACTTTTATCACTTATCAGAGGTTAAAAAAAATTCACTCTTAATAAGCCTTCTCCACCTCCTTTGGTTTCCTATTTCTCTCCTTTTACTCAAGCTGTCTTTGTATTAAGTGAAAAACTACTCTAAAGCTGCCCTTTATGTCTACCAGATCCTATTATGTCTACGCACAAGGGCAAAACTTCAGTGAATCTGGATCTCTTCCCTTCCTCTCAGGGTCTGCTCTACTGTTGTTACCAAATTTGGTAGCTTATCACTGTACACATAGGTACAGGAGTGATTTCCAGCTGGGAAAGGCTTATCGCATCTCCCCCTGGCATAGTGAGCAGAAGGCTTTTCTTTAGCACACCTTTATGAAGGCTTTGCCTGCAGGCCCTGAGGATCCTGGTGCACATTCAGAATGACTGCACGTGTAGTCAATTAGGACAGTGACACCTGTACCGTGTCCAGCCACCATTCTGCCAGAAACACAACCGAGTAAAATCCACTAAACTTCACCAGTGCCTTCAGCTCCCATGCCAAGAAATGTCCGGCTCTCCTCATGGCTAGTGGCAGACTTTTCCTATCCCTTAACCTTTCCTTTGGATGAATTCATACAACATATTCAGTTAACAGATCAGCTTTCAAGTCTGCTCATCCTGCTCTCGGGCACAGCAATTTCTCATTTAGCAGCTGTGAATTCAGCAGCTCTTTGATCCACAGTCATCCTTAGCACCTAAATGTTAACTGGCATTAAGAGTTTGAGTCAGAAACATCAGTCTTCAGTGGCTTTGTGGCTAGCCAGTCTCAGATGTCTCATATTGTTCTGCAGAGGATTTTTAGTTCAAGGTTTCCTTTTCCTGCTTGTTCTGATCAAGTAGGAAAAAAACAACAAAAAAAACCAAATTGGGGTGTCACTTATTATGTAGGTGCAGGTTGCTGTGATTCATCAGATCTATTTATCTAATCACTATTTTCTATGTGTGCCTGAGAAATAGATGTATTTTGTGATCAGATAGGTATTACCACCTTTATTTATATTAACACAACTAAAATGCTACACACAACACCACAAACTCCCCATGGACACACACTGATTTCACACACATTTTCCACACGTTTCTATTGGCTCTGCTTGAGACCACATATTAAAACCCACCAATCTTCCCAGCACAGACTGATGAAAGCCTCAGTAGAAACAGCTGCATTTCACATGTGGTTTAAGTTAATGTCTCATCCTGAATGTTTAACTCTAGCTTGCCATGCTGCTTTTTAATATTCACATTCCTCTTTATCTTCACATTAGAAGCAAGGCATTCTGCCTTGAAAAGCACAGCAGAACACAACGAAGCTGGTAGCACTTCATTTCTGAAGCGTCCAAAATCACTTTTTATATTGCACATAACATGGAGAGAAATTCATGTTTGATAACTTGTAAGCACATAAACCAGTTGCATAGCACTGTTAAACAGTGTAAACACTGATCTGTCCACACATTGATATTTTCAATACAAATGAAGCACTACCAAAAATAAGTAACCTTGTACATTTTTTTCAGCTTAAGTGTAGTATTAAAAAGAAAAAACATAATAATGTAAAATGCATCTCTCCTCCAAGATGTGCCAGTAGAAAAAAGAGTCACAACTGTTAACTAGGAGCTGGAACATGCCTAAGAAACAATAGCCCTACATAAGTCAGAAAGACACAAGAAAGTCTACAGCTATATGTCCATAACTGTACATACAGTTATATGTCCCTCCTGCATGAATGACTGTCACAGATAGAGATATATATGCCACTTTTTTCCCCCCCCCCTGAAAACACACACTTCAGGCCAGGGAAGCCTCCTCTGCAGGTGACTTTGTCACAAGTTGTGTTAGCACCCTATGAATTGAAAGGTAAAAGTTTGTAGTGATGACACAGGTTTACATACATGGTAACGCATGACACACTTGGTGTCGAGGTTTGGCCAACACTTTGAGTAAATCAATCAGATCAGAGGAAAAAAAATCACCTTCTTGAATATGCTAACTGTTAAGGTTATATGACAATGCTGAATAGGCTTTCTGGACAATCCACCCTCCACCAACACCAGTGGCAAAAGTCCCTGAGTCAGGATTATTGACTCCAGTTTCTTCAGGTCTAAGACAGTAATAACTTCAGCTGCTTAGCAGGAAGCCCTCCTACTCTCTATTTACTTGCAGGAGCAGGAATAGAAACCATCAAATGCCTTTCATGATTTCAGCTATTTTCTCTTCAATCTGAAATGACAGGCCTTGTCACCTGAGAGGTTCACTTTGCAGCGAGTGTTACATGCCCACTACACCTAATGCATAAGAGCCTTTCATTTCAAGAGGCTGCAAAACATTTTTCCCCAATATTACCAAAAACAACAGTAAAACATAAATGTCTAGACTGTGTGTAGATGAGAGGAGTGTAGAATACAAGGAGAAGAAAGTACTTTCCATCATTACAAAGCCAGCAGAAGGTAGTGACACCAGTTCACAGCAGCAGTGTCAAAGACACTTCACAGATTCACGGGTGCACAGAATAACTGGGTTGGAAGGTACCTCCGAGATCATTGAGTCCAACCCATACCCTAAAACCATGACCAGATGAGGGCACCAAGGACTATGTCCAATCTTTTTTGGAACACATCCTGTGTTGGGGACTCCACCACCTCGCCGGGTGCTTGGGTCCTTGGCTCAAAACATGTTTCATACATTTCTCTATGGCAAATATAACATGGGCACCCATTATTACTACAGCTTTTCTATCCTAGTGTTTGTAGATGGCCACCCATCTTACATTAGGTTCATAAATCCTAAGATAGAAGCAGCTTCAAACTAAACATTGTACAAACTGTTAACAACAGCGAGGAGATGGCGAGAGCACAAAGGAAGCCTCATTTTGAAACTTTTCTACTCCAGCCATACTGAATAGGGAGTGATGCCTAATCACATGGGGTTTGCTTTTTTACCCTTATTCTCAAAGAACTGGTGTGAGCCCTACCAGCAAAGCCTTGTTTGTGGGGTACGCTGTACTCCTGCTAGAAGAGTCTGGCAATGCAGAAAGCCTCTTGCCTTTTGAGCCCTTCGTAAGGTAAAAAGCACATCAGTCATATCCAGTAGTGTGAGTACTCCAGATGCCCTGGGTGCTCTCAAATTTTGCTACCACTAAAGAAGAAAACACTTAGTAAAAAGTTATTTCAGTTACAGATTTTGATGCCCCTTTTTTTTCTTTCCCTTTCTTCTTTATTCTTTGCTTCAGGGTGTTTCTATTCTAGTTTATCCTCTTTTGAAAGGGAAAGAGAAGTCCAGGGTGTTTGTTCAGACAGAATTCCTCATTCATTTTCACCCATACTCTTCTTACACCACAGGCAGGAGTGGCCACTCAGGTCCCAGTGACTGTTCATCTGCACAAGACTCCAGGCATGGAGTAGGGAAGTGCAGCAGAACCAGTCAGTGCTTCCCTGGGACACACCATAAACTCCTGGAGTGACAGCTTGGCAATTTCCTGATAAAGCTGCCAGCTGCCTTTGATAGCCTTGAAGGTTTTTTATTCCATTAATTTGCTTAATTGTTTTTGAATGTGTTGTAATGAATAAAGTGAATGGACAACAGGAGTGGCCAAAGGTTACCACTGACAAATACCCAACTCCGTGATGGGCAGAGGGAAAGAGTTGAAGAAAAATATTTTTGTCTCTGTCCCTAGTCCCTATGTGGAAGAATGGATTAAGTCAGGCTCATTGCATCTTCCCCTTCTCTCTTCCTGTGAAGGTGTATAATAACCAAAGGCAGTCAACCCTAAAACCCAGGAAAATGACATGTCAGCTGATGTGTACTTATGCATACTAAAACTAACTCTGTGCACAATGGAATTATATAAGGATTGAGCCATCCATGTCCCAAGGTCAGAGTTGCCAGCCAGTACCATCAAACTATGAAACCCAATTCCCTGGAAACCAAAAATAGGACAGGTCACTTCCTAAGCTGTCAAAATTTACTTTATTGTTCTTTTAACAGCCAAAACAAAAAAGTGGCAAAGAACAAAGAGGAAAAAGAAAGAAGTGATGTGACTAAGTGCTCCCAGTGGACCTCTGCAAGCAAAAGAAAAAAGGCAAAAAAGAGCGGGAGGTCACAAAAGTACAAGTAATTAACATAATCAGTGTAACAGTGGTGTCAGCAAATTAAAAATAGAGAGCCCATAACACCCAGAAAGTGTGCTTAGGGCAATGCCATGAAGAGCAACAAGATACAAGATGTGTGCACTTTGAAACAAAGCTGAGGTGACAGAATTTCTAGCCACTGAAGAAAGTACACAAACAATGTATGAAGACATCTTTTAACTGGGTTTCAATTATTAGCAGTCAAACTCAATATTTTCCATACATTTATAGTATGCAAAAATAAATGCTAAGGACATTTAAGTCCATTCCTCTCCCATCACCTTCCCTGCACCTTTCCCTTTCCATAGACAACAGAACTCATCCATGGAGATAATTATTTCAGGGAACTCTTAAAGGACAAGGACTAAATTCCCACATCAGTGGGAGCAGGGCTGGCTTCTCTCAATCCTTTGGTCATTTGGGGAAGCAAAGCTTTGGGATGAAGAGCAATCCCAGGTCTCGCAATAAGTTAAATTATTTATTAGCATACAGGAACACATAGATATATCATGTGAAGCAGTGTTTAGTATTCAAAACATTTGGGATCGAGCAGGATTGTCCATTGAGTTATTTTCCTTTCTTACCCATATTCTACCTAGCTGCCATTGAGTTACCTGAGGAATACTCTAGTATGTTTTGGGTTTTTTGAAAGACTGCAGAGCATTTGCTTTGTAAACTAGAGTTATTGGAGCATTTTAAAATTTTATTAACCTCTATTATACCCATTAATTATCTTATACTGCAAAACACGTTTCCTTTCTTTGAAAAAAAAACTTTGAAAATTACTGAAAAGGAACTCTTCAGAAAAATTTAACCCCTGCAGAAATAAATTGCAAAGAAAAATTCTAAGAATGATATGTGAAACACCCTTATCTCTGATGCCACTCTCCCTCACCCTTCCTTGGATAGCAAATCAAAAACCTTTGTGCAAGAGGAAAAAAGACGACTAATGGGCAATGGGTAAAAAGTAATCAGTTGCCTTCAAAGAACTAGTGAAAATCAAGGATCATTGAGAAAGGTTAGTTTCAGGTAACTTTATATTTTCCAAAAGCTGGCAATAGGAACGATTTTACATTGAAGAGCGGAGAAGCTTTGGAACAGTTTGCTTTGGCTTCCTTGAGCTGCAGCTGTGGGACTGAGTCCACCTGCACATCTTTTGCATGTTGGTCCAGGAGCCCCACTGATCTCAGGGCTGAGTCCCAGTTCCTGCCTGAACTACACTGCACTTGTAGCTGGGCTCATATCTATGGAATTTGGATTCATGAGGTGTTGGGTCCTGACAGGGCAAAGATGGATCAAGCTGAGAAGCCTGAGCCTGGAAGCTGTGAACTCCACAGTAGAATGGCTGCATGAGATGTAAAACAACCTCTGAACACTGTTGGCTTGGTTTGCCATATTAAAAATAAATTAAATTAGCAGCTCAATAAACTCAGTTGTAAACTGCAGTTGTTAAACCATTCTTGCCACAGGGGTAGCAGCCTCAGGGAAAGCCAGCTGAGCAGTACTTCAGCCCTTTCACTGAATCCTTGGCACCCAGGAAACACGGGAGATATTCTCTTCACAAGGAATAAGACATCATTTCTCTGTGCTCACTTTACTCTGTAAGAAGGGCAGAGAAAACTGTCCTCATTCTTCCAAGTCTGTCAAGCCCCTAAAATTCGACCTCTGCATTTTCACCTGTCCCTTATTCAAAATATAGTTTATTATTATTGGAGGAGGTGCTACTTACAATTTATATTGTTTTTACCTGAAAGTCATCTTTTCATAGAAAAAGACATCTCTAAGCCACCCAAAAGCCTTATATTCCATCTTGTAATGCATTTCTAATCTGCTAACAAACCACAAAAATCAAAACCTAAACATACAGCCTTGAACCGCAACATTTTGGATTTTCCAAGTTCTCAGTACTGGGAAATAAGCCAGTCCTTGTTCCTATCTCAGAGGCCGAGTACAGGAGACAAAGCTTTAAAAGAGAGTTGGGTGTCTGTATTAGTGTGACTTTTCCACCGAAGAGGAGGTGTCCTGTACTGCCAGGGTACCCAGTGCCAGCAGGGGAGCCCTGCCTGGCAAGGCTGCCTTGCCTCCCTGCCTGCTCCCAGCCAAGGGATGAGCCCTCTTTCTCCTGTCTCTCTGCACAGCAAAGACAACAAACAACTCCTTTCCACTTTGCATATTCCAGTGTAGCATTTCAAACAGAGCCCTTTGCTTTTTATCCTAAAGTGGTACTTGTTAAAGGAGCTGTGACCACTCAGGCTATTTCCTCTGAGGATGATAACGCTGCTGCAGCAGCTTCATTATTATGCTAATGGAGCACAGGCTGAGCAGCTTTCATAACTGCCACATTAAATCATCTACCAAGGGGAGGCCTCGAGAGCCATTTACACTGCACTGTATGCATATTAATGAAGCCAGGAGCAGCAGAATTGTTTTTGAAGCAATAGTCAGGTAAGACAAAAAAAAAAAAAAAAAAAAAGACACTATATTGAACGTTGGAAAAACTAGAGATGGTTAAACTTCACAAAGGTTCAGTCCTGAGGCTCAGTTCTGTTGTCTGTAATTAGGACTGAATAACAGAGCCAAACAGAAAGCTGCAGCAGCTGCAGTTGTGATGGAGGTCTCTGTTACAGACTGCAACGGTTCCACAAATTGTATAACACAGTCTCAGCCCTCAGCCAAACATACAGAAGAGTACTTCCTTCCTCATCCTGTCCTCCTCATGCCCTGGCTCCCTCCCTCTTGCCCCCGGACACCCACTTTCCATGCACCTAAAGCAGATAATGCTACTACAAAATGAGATAAATACCTAACAGCATGCCTTCAGAGTAATTCAAACACATCCATCAAGACCAAGGACATAAAAGCAAACAGTCGACATTTAGAGTGATCCTGGGCTGACAGCTGAATGTAGATATACTTCTCCCAAAAGAAAAACCACGTGGAAGTCACCAGAGATGAAGGTGGATGATACAGACAGGTTAGGCTGAAGAAATAGCAGGAGCAATAATCACAGCAGCTCACCTGCCCAGACAGTGTCACGCTGCTTTATTTCACATATGTTCCAGAAAACGTGTATTGCCAAGAGGGAGTTTAAGGGCAGAGCAGTGTCATTATTGACAGGAACTGGGAGCTTTTCCCACTCATAAGAGACGACTGCATAAAGGAGAGAGCTCTGTGGAAAATGAGGATGATGTTGGCATTGTTACTGACAAAAAGTCAGGACCTTTTTATCAGATCACAGGTTTGTTTAGACAATTAGGCATATTTTTAAATGATTTATAGGTGAATTATTATGTGCACTGTGGAAAGAACACACACTTTAGAAACCTGGTATCCCAAGAAATGTTTTATTTTATCATTCAAACCTTGCACTCTCTCTTATCTCCATGTTCTGTAATATTAACAATCTACTTCCCTATCTTGCTCCTGCTACTCTCCTCCCTGGATATCTCCCTGCCAGAGGCAAACAATGTTTGACAGCAATCCTTCATGACCTCAGGACATCACCTTCTAGTGCTCCCTCCTTCCTCACACTTCTTGATTCCAAAGTGATGCAATAAGAGAAAACCAGTGTTTGCAAGAGCAGGAATTCACCTGCAACCAGGAAAGAATGACTTTTCTATATGGTTAAGAACTATTTATCCCCATCTGAGTTGAAACCCAAAAACATATCAACATCAAAATATGTCTTTTCATTATGAATAATTTTTTTTGCATATTCTTGCTGCAAATACCACTTTCAACCATGCATAATACATGAGATACAAAAGTTTTACCAAAAGTCAGTCATGCAACCTTCCAAGTAAGCCTTTGCAAGCCTTTGCCTGCTGAGAAAAGACTAGAAGTAGAACCATGGAAGTCTGCAATAGCTTTCTCCATCTTATGAGCAAAGAATGACTTGGGGTAGAGTGGGCCACCAGAATAATGACACTAGCCAAAGGGAAAAGCTCTGCACCAACCTAGTATAGTGCTGAAGAAAAGCGGACACTGCTGAAAGATGATTTACCCCATCTTACCCAACCTAAAAGAAATTATTCTGTACCCCAGCTTTTAATTTACTTTTGAAGATCCACAAACTGACTTTTGAAGCACTTTCCTAGTCTTGTTTTCCAGTCTTTTAAAAATGTTTCCTGCCCAATTTATTGTTTTTGACAACACGTCACTCAACAACTAATACTCATCATAACCGTCCTGCCTACTGAAAGCTGGAAAGTTTGTTTGGCATTTTTAAGACTTTTCCTTCAAATACTGCCTTTTCTGTCTCATTTGTGTTGCCTGCATTGCAGGGTACCATATCACCACATAGAACTACACAGATCTAAGCTTAAATGGACTCTTGAATATTTGAATGTTGATTTTGATTTTCGGTCTCAGTAGCTTTAAATAAATTAAAGGTAGGGTATAATCCTAAAGGAGATCAATTTGAGATCTGTCAGCCCCATGCTTTCCTAAACTAATTAAGCAGATATGCTGGCACATATAAATATTGTAATGGCCATCTTTCATGTCTCATGGCATATTTCAAAATACCTAACTTTAAAGGGAATCTAGTATATATTACCCTTGAAAAGGAAAGAAAATATTTATGAGCATCTTGTAATTCAACAAGTAATACTAATCTGATAATAGATAAATGACAGAATAATGTAACACAATTACATAAATACTCCCACAAACCATGGGCTACAACATATATATATGTAAATAGATTTCTGTACTTCTAAAATGTACCAACAAAACATAAGAAATGTTTTGAATGGCTGCCAAAGATCTTGGTTTAGCAAATGGATAAAATATGTAACACTTCAAGTATCTAATCACAAATCGAGTACACAAACTGCATTTGACTTGCTTCTTACACACCTTACTCCCATTTTTGCCCAATTAGTTGTTCAGCTTCAAAAGCTTTGGGATGCAGACTGATTACTTGTATATGTTTATGTAGTGTCTCTCAACAGCACCACGTGGCTCACTCCTAAATGAGGTTTTTGCACTACACACACTGCTATTATTGCTGCTGTTACGGGAGTGATTTGCATGTAGCCATGTGAGAGGCATGTGGCAGCAGTGGACACATGCATACCTTGCATGTACCATGAGTGACATTTTAACAGGTTAATTTACTTTTGTTATCTAAGCCAGGCAAGTATGTGTTAGAAATGTGTTTGCTTGGTAGTTCCATAAAAGGAATTGGTTTGTGTTGTAAGCAAATTAATAAAACTTAACCTTTTAAATATGAACAGATGGCAGAAGAGACAGAAATTCCATTAGCTAATAAGATAAAAAGTGTACTCAACAAGGTAAAGTTCATAGTCAAGAATCTAGTCTTGTACACACACGGAGCTCAGGAGATACCCTGAGAGCTCTGAGTGGTTTTGATTTGTACAAAAGCCCCACAAGTCTTCATTCCTAATCTCTGAAAGCCTGACATTAAATTAAACTTATATATGTGGTTTTGCTGGGGGCAGGATGAGGATGGAACTACTATATGTATTTGCTGAGATATTATCAACAGAGGGGACATTTCCCATTGCCAATAACCACAGATCCCACTTCATTGCTAGTCTGTGAATCACAAGTTCCTAAACCACTGTCTGTCTATTCAATTTTAAGCACTATTTTATCCAAACCATTTAAAGCCAATTAGATCCCTGCAACATGCTGGTTTTGCCCTGTGTCATTTCCTACGTCTGCTTTAGAAATGGTTTCTTTTCCTTCACTTCCCCAGAGCTGTTCTGCACCCTCTTGCTGTGCCTTCCTGAAGGGATTTTTCTGGAAGGTTATGAAAGATTTTAGTGCTGTCACTGCAGAGTTGTTCTCTCAAGTATCACAGCCACTGGGGTTAACTCAGTTATCTGGAGTGTCATTAAGGGGAGTCAAGAAGGCTTCATATTATCATCTAAGAGATGCAGCAGTGTATCAGATGTGCCTGTGGAACCAACACTGCAACTGACCCATCAGACTCTACATTAAAGTGCAAGAGAGCATCTGAGTCTGCAGGTAAGGCTGAACCACTGCTGGAACCTGCTTTTCCTTCAGGAGACTACACAAGACCAGAAGAGCCAAAATGCTCTCTGGAAGCAGCATTTGATTCTCAGATAGATTCATCACGCAGCGGTTAAGAAATAAAAAAAGAACTCTTTCCTTCATTGCAGAACAACTGTCTAATTTTTCCTACACTGTAGGTGACAGTTTTGCAGCTCCAAAACCCATGAGAGTTCCTATTTTGGATATCAGCCATCCTTACTTCTGTCTGGCAGGCAATGGCAGGGAAGAGAGAATAAACCTTCTCTTTTGGGCTGTGGACACAAGCCATCAGAACTCAGCAATTACACTACATAGAGACCCTTAAAGCTGAAAATTTGCAACTTGCTGTCCTCTGACAGGCTGCTAGGAATGCCACAGGCAGACAGACAGCCTAGGAGGGGGAATTTGCTCCCCTCCTTTCTTTCTTATCATCTGTAGCTCAAAGCCATCAACTAGACATGTTGGGAGGAATATATAGCCTGTGTTTATCTTAAAATACAACACTTCTTGTAGCTCTACAGTTTGTTACTTCCAGCCAGAACGTTTTTTAAAATGATGTAGTTCAAATTAACTATGTTTCCTTGTATTGCTAATTAATCATCAAAGCAAATCGGCTGGCACCTAGACTGTCATGTACAAGTTGAGATAACACATTTACAATGTTCAATGGATAATCTGTTTATTAATGGACAGAACAAACCATATACTCAGGTCAGAGGAATATGCACACGTGTAACAACACTTCTCAGTTTTGAAAAGTGAGTTATTTCTCTGCAAGAACAGCTTAATACAATAGAGTGCACAGACCTGGACCTCTGCCAGCACCTGTCTGTTCAGGAACTTCATCCACTTTAATAAGCTGCCGCTCTCTGGATCTCAATTAACCAGACATGCTGGTACAATTGTAGAGAACTCAAAAATAAGAGAGAGAAGATTTCACTGATTCTCCATCTGTAGGCCTTCTGCAAGCATGACACATACAAATAGAACGTAATATTGTAGGTGACATCCTTAAAATTATGAATTACAGGGAGGCAATGGGAAGCTAGTAGAGAAACATCAGCAGGAGGCCCCAGAACAAATGTTATTTTTCATGGCTTACTTCAATCATTGTCATCAGAAGTCAGCATCTATACTAAGCACCTTATTGATACCACTGTTCTAGTGGAATCTGAGATCTGCCAGCCCTGCTAACTGCTCCATGAATTAACCCCAGCTCCAAGTAGGCAGAAGGGTTCACCAGCATGAATCTAATTACAGGATTGAAGCCCACATTTATACAATGACAATTCAACTACCAGAATATAGATACTTGAATAGCAAAATGCTTGAATAGCACAATTAATCATGAGAACTTAATTTTCACTTTATAAGAGCATCACAGTACTTTAAAGGAATGGAACCAATAGATTCCCAAAGAAATTCCAATAAAAATCCCACAATGTTTTCTCAGTAATTGTATTCTTTCCACTTATCTTCCAACCTTACTACAGAAATTCAAAGCAGGGACAAATTTTCCAGTAAATAATTTTTACTTGCACATGCAACCCAGAGATTCCTACTAGATGCCATTCGATTGCTCATGTGCACTTTATTTTTTAATCATGACATAAAATGCTGTGTCCCTTGTGACAGAAACTAGGGGCAATCACATTCACAGGAAGTGCTGACCCCTCCCCTCATATTAATACAGCTTTTAAGATTCTAAAAGAACATGGAACAGAAGCCTTTAAAGAGTTGTAAACTTTCTCAAAGAAGAGTAGTATATTAATTGTCTCCTATGTCTGCACCACTATTCTTAACACAAACAAACCATTTTTTCTTCCATTTTTTTTCCCTCTCTTTCCAAGTATTAGAGGTGCAGCAATACATATCTCTCTTGTCAATGTAGTAACTCTTAGAAAAATCATGAGCTTCCCAATTCTCTCGTTTTGGTTTATCTTTGGACCATTTCACATTAATTATACCTCTGTCAACATTAGCACACCAGAGCCATATAATTCTTCCACTCTTCCCATGGAGGCCCATCACATGAGATTATCATACTCACTGACATGACACAACCTGATTCACACTGTAGATCTTCACTGGCAGCCTGGGGTCAGGGTAAAATAAATTGCATCAGTGTTATTTGTGGGATCAATTGATTGCAAGGTCTAATATGGCTAAAGTCCAGGAGAATATGTGAATGCTCCAGACACAGGGCAATTCTTTGAAATCAATGATTGCTTGAAAAGCTTGATAACTAGTGGCTTTAGGCTATTAACAGCAGCTGGTCATTAAGTCCACACAAATTGTTATAGCTTTTATAACCTTTTCTTATCTAGAGAAAACAATTAAACATTTTAATTACATTACTGAGATGACAGAAGATAATTGGAGTTATCAGGAAATTATGTAGTCCTGTTAATGTGAGTTACTATGTCATTTCCATTGCTTACCAATGTACTTGCCATCTAGATAAAGTAAAACTAACTTTCAATTAGGTCCATATTCAAACCACAAAGGCAGAAGACGACAGAATTAGTAGCACAAAACCAAATGAATTATCATATTAAGCTCATACTGCATAATTTAAGTATAGTCCTGGAGACAGGACATAATGAGGAAGCCTGATTTTAAAAAGTGCAGTTGTCACCTGTGGAAATTAATTCTTTTAAACACACCTTTATTTTTAAATGGTGAATTTCACAGAAGAATATTAAAAAATGTATGTTTATATAGCTTCTGTGAACTATCCTGCACCACTTCTTTAAAAAAAAAATAATACCATTAGTAGAGAACAACCTGCCAACAGTTGGTTTTTGTATTACTTAATAACGTATTAGTCTTTTTAGATCCCTTCTAGGGATCTGGGTCTTACAACTTCAGTAATATCTGTTTTGCCCCANTTCTGTAATGAGAATGGATGTAAGGCCATCACACTTGTGCAGGAACAGTCAGCTGGGTAGAGAAAGGATGAAGAACTGTACTACAAATACACTAAAGGGCCATCTTTGGTAGAAAGTGAAATATGAGTCACCTTTACTATGGACACAGGGACATATAAACAGGAATACAGTTTGAAAATATTGTTAACTAGCCTT
>WEIV01015869.1:11180-57903 GCA_013390005.1 Calyptomena viridis
AACCTGAACATTAACCTCAACTGGCCAAAGGTATATTCCACACCATAGAAAATCACACCCAGTATATAAACTGGGAGGAGTTGGCTGGGAACTGCCAGTTGCTGACAGGTTGGTCATCAGTCAGTGAACACCTGTATTGTGCACCAGTTGTTATTTCTCTCTCTTTAATAAGAATTATTATTATTAGTATTAGTATTANGACTTGAAACCCGGAGAAAAAGGGCAGGCACCTGGGTGTACTCAGGAGAGACCATGTGCTCTAGAAGAAAGTGGTCTGACCAGGAAAAAAGGCAAGTATTGCTCCTTGGTGCTGACAGTACAAACAAAGCCTTGAAAATGGTACACATACCAGGGCGAGATACAGTCGAGGGTATGGCTTGAGAACACACACCTAAACATGTACGTGGGTAGCTCAGCATCATCAACTCCAGAAACAATTTGAGAGATGAGCTTAAAGTACCACACGCTCAAACATCAATGATTCTCCCTCTTGCAGCAAGCAGGAAGGTTTTTGTTGCCAGCTCTGCAGCAGGAGCAACAATTAATTTGTTTCAACAGCTTGTTGGTTTCGTTATTGGCATTAAAATGTCACTAAGCTTCTTTTCTGTCCTCGGTGGATTAAACTCCACCCTCTGCTGACAAACAGCACAAGAGCTGTGCATTAACCAAAAGTCTGGCTTAGGTGCTATTCTTGTTCCAAGAGCAATCAAATGGCATCGACTTCATATGGATTTCTGGCCATTTTGAGATTTAGTTTAAGCTGAGAGGTGTTTCCCTCCTCAATTCTAATTGATGGGGCTGGGCAGTAAAATCTGGCTCTATCTCAGCTGTGTATCAGTCATAGAACTATATCATCTTAAAGTCTGACTCACAGTAGGGTAATGATTCTTCCCTTTAGAACATTTAAAAAGTCAAGATGAAAAGGGTTACACAAGTGTATGTGTGTTTGTCTATGCATGTGTGGGAGGCACCTGCTGCAAAAATTTGTGGGAAAACAACAGTGTGTGAAATGTACTCAGATGAGGTAGTTTTGATTTGCAACTGATTTTGCTGATACTAGCTACAAAATAAAATAATTTATAATCTCTCCTCCTGCAGGAGGTCAATGAAGATTTCTATGATAAAAAAAATAAATGTGGAAATAGACTTTGCTATGTCATATTAAAGGGTAGCAATTCTCGGATTACTACATGTATACACAGTTGAAAAAGCATATAAATCCTGTAGTCATTGCCTTGAGGTGACAAGAGGAATCTGAAATATGGAAGGTAGAAGACAAGAGATATGGAGAGAGAAGATCTTCCAGAAGTTCCTCTCCTACTCTCCTTTCCCCCTTCCTTGCTCTGGAGCCTCCTAAACTATGCTATAAACCAAACATAATTTAGAAAGCACATTTATGACAAGTCTAATTCCATCTATTTAAAAACTAGAGTAATGCAGTAAACAGTGAAGTTCTGTTTCCCAGGCTTCTCTTCTCAGACAAGAGTTGTCTTCTACTGAGTTTGACTGAGGTAACTTTAAGCACTGCTGCAATCTAATAGTCGTGGCTACAAATGTTTGCACTAAGGGCTTTTAAAAGAACGAAAAAAAGCTGAATTTTAAATAAGTTGTACAGAAATACAACAAGGTTGTGATAGTTGGGTATTATTTGAAGAAATCTTAGGAGCTTCCTACTAAATTTTTTTAGTTACAGTTAAAGATAGTACAGACGAAAAGGAAATGGAGTGGGATTTTTTCCCCAGCTGTTTATGATAGTGCAGATTACTTCTTGGAAAGAAGAACCTGAAATCCATAGCAACCTTCTTATAACAAGTGAAAGCTATTTGTGAAAAGTGGCCAAAGCCTCATGATCAATGGAAACCAAACACATACTAAAAATGGAAGGACGATAAATCTCTACAGTGAAGTAACTTGTGATCATTAAAAAATATTATTTTGGGCATGCAATACTCAGTGAGGAATACTGTCAACTGAAACAAATACTATTTCAAAAGAAATCTGGATTTCTTCTCACAGGGATGCCATACCTCCCACATGGAGACAACCCAACTCCACTAATACTCTAACTTACTTTTCCATAATGTTAAAAGGAAGCTAACTGTGATATATTAACAAATTTTAATTACAGGTAACAAAAAATACAACATAAAAGAATTCTGTGCAAGACAGAATAGCCACCAGGTATAAGGAATTTTTACTGACATGAAGGCAGAAATGGGAACAAGCTACTTTAAGAAATAAACACTGTGCAAAAATAAAATATAATTAAAACATTCAGGGACACTTAGCCTGGTTTTCATATAGTCAAGCAGTGGTTCACCTCTGCCAAAAGATGACAATGCTGTAAAAAGTTGCTGGTAGTCTGAAACAGCTATGAGGGCCTAGAGATACTAGCAAGAATGTTTTTGCAGTCTAGTGTTTAGTTATACTTTTCGAGGAAAAAATCTGGCAAGTTCTGACTACTGAGGAACTCTGAAGGAAGAAGTACAGAAAAGGTCATCAGACTTTGCTGGACCAAAGCAGTGACTTCCTCTGTACTGAGACCCAAGTATCAATGTGCTGCCTTAACTGTGTCAAAAGAAAAGGCTCTGTTCAATTTGAGGAGATGCAACTCCTAAGTGGGCTCTCACAGGCCACTGGAAGATGAAAAGAGAACAGAATCCCCTTTAATGCTGGGATTAGAGAGCATAGAGCATTTATGAGAACAACACAAGCAACCTTCCAGACACCTTTGTTTTTCTGTTTCTCAGTCCTGTCATCCTATTCCACACAGAAATGGGAAAAAAAAAATCCCCCTAAACTGTGGGAATTAATGTATGTTTACAGGGACAAGAGGAGCATGCAGATACCTCCTGTAGAAAATAACATGAGCACATTTCATATTTATCAGTTTAATCTGAAGAAGTAATTTTTTCTTGAACTGAAGGATTGTGCTGTTGAGCCCATGAGGGGATCTAGTTCACATATGAGACTGCAAGATCCTTTATTACCAGTTCTTGAGTGTTATTCAGCACCTCACAATAAAACGTTTCAGTGTTCAAACAAAACAGAATTCATAGTAACAAACGATACTCAAAACAGCTTATCAAAACAATGTTTGAATGCACTGTAACTCTAAGTCAGCACTTTTAATTTTTTTCTCAAGACCAATTCAGACATGACTGATTTTATGATGCATGTAAACAAACAAAAGTAAGAGAATATACTACAATCACGGTATAGTCTTTATGAAAATTACTTCCAGGCTATAAGCAAGGCAAAAATAGAGTGTGTGTTGCCTTTTTATGAATGTTTATTATATTTAATAAAGTCTATGTTTATTTCAGAATGTATAGCAGAAATCCTGTTTATTGAACAACCAATTAAAATTATTCTTCCTTGCACTCTATTTAATTTTATTAATAAAACTAAAAATCTGCAAACTCAACAACTTGTAGTAAAATTTTATTTTGTCTATTCCAAAGACAGAATTATTGAAATGTTATCTTTAGAAAAGCACTCACACAGTAAAGTCTGCCGCAGTGAAAACTGATACAAAAACAATTGATTTTTCCCTAGCCATGGGATTTAGGGAATTTCGGGCATTAGAAAACAGCCTTTAGATTTTGTTTACTACTTTTTACTTGAGTACTGAAGCATACTACACAAATCTACTTGCTTCAGTTCTCTGCAAGTGATTAAAATGTAGAATTTTTAAGAACTTTACAGTAAATAAACACCTTTCAGCAGGACAAAGCCTCTAGCTTCAACTTATTTTTGTAATAACGTTTCTCCAAATTAGTTGGACTCCTTTTGTTCTACTTGCTCAGAAACATTCATCTCAAGTCCTTGTTTCAAAGTACCAGACTGCAGGAAGGAATCTCAAAAGTTTTTATGCTTTATTTTCCATTGCTGTGAGACTATGTAAAAAACACCCTCCATTTAAAAACTTTAAAACCATGAAGGCAGTTACTTATTAAAATATTTTACATCAATTTGAAGGAATTATATATATTTTTTAAAGTATTTTGTGGAAATATTTATTGATTCTTTCTTTTAAAAGTTTTTTACAAATGCTTTAGGAATCATCACTTGCATCTGTAGGACAAGAAGCTTCAGGGCACTACTCTCTTCAGAGTTCTCTCAGTTTCTTCTGAGTAACATTTAAGATTTCTATTCTTTCACCAGAAATAGGTGGCAGTCAAACTCCTCAGTGCCTTAATAGAAATCTGAAGTGCTGTCATAAAGGTTACAGCAGTCATAAAAGGGGAAATTGGTTGTCTCTTTAAGCTATACAAATCACAGGAGACGGTTTCCTTCACTCATCCTCCCAAAAATGTAGTAATTAAAAAAATCCTGAAGTTCATTGCAAAACCACTACTCTTCTTTCCTCTTTCATGGGACTGAAGACAGAATATGGCTTAAAATTAGTTCTTTCAAAATGAGAAATACAGACGTAAAGAGTGACCATGTAGACAAGTTCGGATTTAAACCCAAATCCTAGTTCTAAAATTCCAGTGGTTAAATTCCCACATGATACTGTGAGGCATTCACTGCAACGCATAATAACCACCCTATTCCTCAACAGCATTTCTGTAATCCCATAAAATTCTGAATTCTGTCTTTGTTGTTTTAATGTAGATAGTTCAGACGCCTAAAAGCAATTACATTTACAGCCAACTTATAATGTGTACCAGCAGCCTGACACAGTGGAAACATTTATATGATATCAGACAGATGAAAGAGAAAATCCTATTCCTTTTCATTCCCGGTGGTATTCTCAGCCCTTCCCAGAAGCCTTATCAACTACATGTTTTTTACTGCATGCCTTGAAGCTACTTTGCACAAAGAGGAGGTGCAAGGAGGAGGAAATTCCAATGCTGAAGCATGTGCCACCTTTTCAGATTAAAATTCTTTGTCAGTTGACTGGTACAGCAAAATCACTGCCAGAAGTCACTTATCCAAAGTTCCACTCATTATCTACCTTGCAGACAGGCTCTGTTAACCCTAAAATTAAAGGCACCATAATCTAAAAAGGCTTGTTATTAAAGATCACCACTTTATGGTTCCAAATATGGATTGGCCAGTATAATTTCCACAGGAATTCTTCTTTTTTCCTGCCAAACTGATAACACCGAATGTGCCTCTGAATGGTAAAATTTACATTTTACAGTTCAGTCACTGCTGCTTCGGGTTTAGATGTATATCACGCAAGACACTTTAATAAGTATTGTACACTCCTCCAGATCTACTACTTGAAGAAGGAGAGTTAAGAACAACTTAAAGACTGTTGTTCACTACAAACCTCCTGGTGACCGACCCTGGTGACTGTGACCCACAGCCACAGTGTTGGTGTGTTTCTTGTGAAGCCCTTAAGTCTACTGACCTACCTGACCTGTTTCTCCTCACTCCTGCTGAGTAGCAGCTACGCTGTCACTGCTATAAAAGTTCCTGGACAACTGCATGGCAGGACTTCCACTGGAGACATAACTTCCACTTGTTTCAGAGAGTACAGCTCTCTGAAATTTATTCATAATTTATTCACCATAAATTATAAACCTATCATAAACCTAGATGTTAAAAAAGCCTAAATTAAGTACTGCAAACAGGAGCAAAGAAAATGGAAGTAGGCGACAATATGTAAAACCTTTGGTTCTTAGATTTGCTTAAAAATATTTTCACGGTTAATTTGCAGATTCTTGCAGAAGCTCATTTCTATTTGCATTAACAGCAAAACTAATTCTCTTTTAGAATTGAAGTTCTGTGGTATGCATTGTTGGTAATTTTGTGTGTTTTAGGAATATTGTCTTCAGTTACATAATAATGAAATATATAATATGTCCTACAGTCCTGCTGCAAGGCATAAAACTAAGCAAGTCACATCATAGAAACCTCCACAAAACATGAAAAGCACCTTGTATGTATATCAAATACAATACAATATAAATAAATATATATATCCAACTTGCTTACTGCTATAGCAAGAGAAAAATGCACTGGTTCCAGAGATGCACTTTTGGGCATTGTTTCCCTTTTCTAGAGCCCAGCAGCTACTTGGTAAAATATAATGTATTGGCAAAATGTAATTTTGCCAGTACTCTGGGCTGCTTCCTGGTATTATTGTACTGACTGACGTATTTATTCAATAATTTAATAATTAATCATCTCCTGAATAAAATGCTTCCACATGTATTTAGCAAAGTCTCTGGATGCCTTACAGATGCAGTACACATTGCTGCAAAATGAAAACAGGGGACTAAGACTCTCTAATTTTAGGCAAATACAAACAACATCAGGATTACATTTTCTTAACTATTTAATTTTCCAAGGAGAAAATAAGGTTACTGCACATTTTCAGGGATCAAAGTGCTTCTAAGCTGCACAGTAAAAAAATTAAGTGAAGGGTTTGAATTTCTATGTCAATACAGAACTCCAAATTTGGTTTAAGGATATGACTGAAGTCACAGTAAAATACAACATCTGTACTTCATGTAGGAAACACTTATGATCCCCAAAGTTAGGAATCTGTATAGAGGAACACAGTGATTCCAAATAATCAGCATCTGTGATGCTAGTGCCATGAGCAGGAGGAACATTAAAATGGAACTGATATTCCCTCCCCTCTTTTGTATTCTCTACAGTTAACAGTTTGTTAGATATCTACAGAGAGAGGGAGAGTTGAACTATCCAAGCTGACAGTTTCTGGTCCAGGGGCACAGCCTGGGCCCACTCACCCTGCTCAGAAACAGAGCAGTGCAGCGTTCCCAAAACAGGGACCCTGCAGGGTGTGCACAATACACTGCAGAGTCTGCTGCATCCAGCAGGGCCAGAGCTGAGCTGGAGGAAACAATCCTGCCAGATCCAAGGCAGCTCTCTGGATCCAGGTTGGCTATTTGCTGTGTTACAAACACCTCCCTGACACCTGGGTATCTCAATTAGCACTGGTGCTGCACACTCCACCTTTTAATACCCCAGATAACCCTGCACAGGACAGAGCACATGCGGGTCAACCACGGTGCTTGAGGCACAAAAACTGATGAGTAGAGAAGAAGAAATGTTCTTTTCTTAGCAGTGCTACCAACCCTGAGGCCCAAGAGCACTGTCTACAGTCCTGTCTGCTGTGTGCCACGTTTCATTCAGTGCAGCAGTTCCACTCTGCAGACACTTGACAGACAACCACTGCCCCTTTCCTAACACGGATACACATCTGGGGTCACCACTAACAACTCTCATATTCTTTCTTTGGCATACAGTCTGGTACAAACACACCACAGCCTGTTGCCAAGTTACTGAAGGGGAAAAGAAACCTGAAACAAAGCCCCAGGAAAAAAAGCCCTAACCTACACAAACCCTAAACCAAGCCCAACCCTCTCATTGCCCTTTGCTGAAGTTAAGAAGTCTGCACAGTGGCAGCTGGAACTTCTGAGGCTGTGCTTTGCAATGCAGCCCTCTGTTTATAAATAGGTAACAGCAATAACTCCATTTGGCATAGCAGAACACAAACTTACTAAACTCTACAGTCAATAGATCATGTGACAATAACCAAAAGTGCAGAAAAGACTTGTCATTTGCATTCCTTAAATCACAGAAAAAACCCAAATATAAACTCTGACAAAAAACCCACAAAACCCAAAACCCCAGAGCTGTGTGTCCACAAACAGCCAGAACAATGTCATCTTAGCATTGAAACAAGAAGATCAGTCTACCTCTTTAGATGGAACAGTGTCAGGAAGCTGACCCTTTAGGGGAAAAAAAAAGTGTTTTAAACAAGGGAAGAGGAGGGGAGAGGAGGGAAGACGAGGAGAAGATGGAAAAATGTGAAAAAATCTGAATGGAAAATGCATTTTCTAGAGGAATATTTTTTTTTTATTCCCACAAAATTTGGTCTCTTGGATACACTAATTAATGGATTTTGAGCGTAATTTACTACACTACCAACTACAAATTGCCTTGCACATTACAGTTTCTCACATCAACCCCCTCTATGAAGACATTAGTGCAGACAAGTGGCTCAGGAGGTAATCAGTTCACACTGGGAAACAAATTATCCCATAACAATATCCTCAGAGCAAAGCTGTAACATCATAAATATCTACTGTGTAATATAAGTACTTAAAAAATTATAATCTTGTTGAATCAGGACTTACCTATGACCATGTTCCTTAAAAATATCAGTTTACTGTTAAAAAGATCTCAGTCTGCCTCCAAGATCTACATACTTAAGTCATTTTATATCTATTAGCATCATTAACCTAAATGGTATTACAAGAACCTGTTTGCTTATTATTTTGAACAGGACAATGAACCAATAGCTTATTTTAAGCAAATTTTCTTAAGAATTTTCTTAAGATTTTGCAGGATTAAAAGATGATACAAGATATGATCTTCAGAACAAATTGCTATTTAAAAAAATAATTCAGTCGTTTTCTTTTGAATAAACTGTGCTCACTGCTCACATGTTCATCTTTTATTCTGCTGGTTATTTTACAAACATACAGTGTCAGCTTTGATGTATAAACATCATGGTGACTAACAAAACAGAACATCTCTAAATTCTTGGTCTTATGAGAGCTTCAACAAAAGAATTCCTATTTTCCTAACAGAGGGACACCAAATGTTTCTGGTGGAAAAAGGAGAGCAAGTTAAGGACAAGACCTTTACTGTTACAGTAAATGTGTCAAAATAGAGGCCTGTTACCAAATAAAATACTTTTAAGCCTATCCTTCCCCAGAACTCCATAATGACTAATTCCCACTGAACAGGGAAAAGGACAGAAGAACCATCAGTGCCTAGAAAAAAAGCATCAGGATGACATCATTGCCTGTCTGCTAGCCAAGAAAGGAAGAGAGGGATTATCTGAACAGTGAACATCTGGATTGTGTATATAGAGGCAATGAAGGATTTTTATACATATTAGTTCTCTAAGTTCCACTGAATTTTTATCTTACAAAGAGACAGTAGTGCTATGATACGTTTTTATAATGAAAAAGCAACAGGAACTCCAGTGGTCTGGGTTAGTGTATTAAAAAATACACAAACAGATTTCTCATTCACTGCTTTTTTACTATATTTAATTGAAAAACTCTGGCAGATACTTGAACTTGTAACTCTTTCTTTTCAAGTTAAAACAACACAGTTTGATAACACTGACTTTATTCTTTCTGTTAGGGTGTCAGATACAGAGATTGCAAGTGACATGATTCTGAACTTGAAGAACCAAAATTCAAACCATATTCAGTTCCCCATCCCAGTACTGTAAAGACTGCTTACAAAAAATCCTACATTTGTATTTTCAAACTTTTTTACAACAGAGCACAGAGTTCCTGTACCAGCTGTAAATCTTGTAGTTGTGTACTGACTGAAGTAGTTTGTGTGCACCAATTCTATAAAGTTACTGTGAAAAAAACCCCCATCAACTTTATTCTAGTACTTTGCAAAGAAACATTCTTACCTTGAACTGTTAGAGTTGCTGATGCTTCAGCTTTTCCAACCATGTTTTCTGCAACACAAGTATATGATCCCATGTCTCCTGCCATAACCTTCCGGATTTTCAAGGTATGATCATCACGGATTTCGTATCTTTAAATATACATAGTAATAAACAATGAATAGGAATAATGGAACTTTGCACAATTTCTGTAATGAGTAATGATATGGTGGGTTTGCTCTCAAATATTCTTATTCCTATATTTCCCATAAGGGGAAAAAGTATAAATACTTATAAATTGATAACGTAAAATAAAGTTTTAAAAGCAAAATTTATATAAATATTTGAAAACCTGATTCTGATACTATTTGAAATGTGAATTGACTGACAGCAGTAGAATTTCACTAGCATAATATAATTGCAAATCCCTAATGCGGAACATTTTTATTGCTAGAATTCTTTTAACAAGAAAATATTAGAATAGTTATTATTGTCCCTACAATTTTTCCATCTGAATGAAAGCTTTTTTTAATATGGCTGAAAAGAAATATTGTTCTCAAGAAGATTAGAATTGCTTGAAAGTCAAGATAAATCACAAATCGTTCAATTTTGTTTTTTAAAGAACCATGCGGCCTTTTACCACTTTCACTCCTTTCATCACCTTTTTCTCTACTGCGTATAACGCAGTCAATGTGTTTCTCTTTATGGTAAGCAGATTTTTCTCTTAAAAATTGTACAGTTTTTATTAAAGCTATAGACTACATTAATAGGAAGATGGATTTTGATGGCCAAAGCCAACTTTTAAAGAGTTTCTTCTTTCAATCCACTCCTCTAATAGTTTTTTAAACTTATAATTATGACTTCAAAGTAAGTAAATAACTAATTAATCTCTGTCTATCTCTCTATCTACCTACCTACCTACCACAGAGTATATTTCTTTTTAATGAAGTATTTTACTTTTTGGCCTGAATTAGAGCGATAACAGAAAAATAAGTTAATTGGAAACTTAGTAACAAAAACATGTATAACCAAGGCAGCTTTCTACATTACCAGAGCACATTTTATATCAATTGCAATTCCATTATATACTTTTTGACGTTGTAATCTATTTTACTATTTGTTATACAATCTTCAAAACCTTTAGTAATCACAAAAGACTCTTCAGGTGAAGAATGAATCTGTATCTGATATTACTGACTGAACTTGGTTATTTTTTATTGTACGTGTCATGTCACAATAAAAACTTAAGAACAGGCTGTTCTTAAGTTCTTAAGTTTCACTCTTTTTAAACTGAAACTTCAACTGGATCACAATGGTAATTAGAAATGCCTTATTAGATCAAGCCAGGTCTTCTCTATTGAAGCAAAAGAAATGTTAGCTGTCAAATATTGAATGGTCACATCATATACCAAGCTAGATGTCATAAAAAAGGTAACTCCTTGTACTGCACCTTGCTTTTGGTAATTCCCCATCATCTTTCCTCCATCTTACTGTAGGGACTGGGTCACCTCGTGCCTCACATTTAAACTCCGCACTGTCATCCACAGTTACTGCCAAGTTACTCGGTCTCTTCACAAAAGATGGTCTCTCTAGAGGGAAAGGGAACAAAAAGAGGATTAATCCAGCAGCTCTGTGTCTGAATTGCAATTTTCCCTGAACTGTGTCTGTTAGAGCAAGGGGAACAGAGTGACCAATCTCTGCCACTGCTCCCCTTGCTCACATCCCCAGGCAGAAGGTCTGTAGCTCTGAAGATGGCCAGCATTGTGAAACTCAGCACCAGGCAAACACTCAACAGTGGCTCAGGATGCAAGCAGGGACTTCCTTACTTCTTACACATCCTCATCATAGCTAATACTGCTAAAGAAAAACTCAATCTAAATGCAAAATGTAAATACACGTTCATCCTCAGATAGAAGCCTCCTGCAAGGCCCCTGACAAACAACCACTCATCTGCTGCACGGCTTCAAAGAGACAGAAGGCACAAATCAAATGTCTCACTGGACGTTTGGACTCAATGGGGCCTCTAAATCTGAAGGCCAAGTATCTCTATTAGGCTGCTTTCAGGTGGCAGCAGCAGCACGTGTTTGATGCAGTCATTTCCAAGGCTGCATTAGGAAGGCAACATTTTCTTTCACCAGCACACCTAAAGTAAAGCAAGCCAAAAAACCCCATAATGTCCTCTCTGTAGTTTTTGTTCATAAAAGTTGCTGTTATCCCTGACTCAAATTGTAGGACATGGATGATCCAAGTCTTGGCTCACCAGAGTCAGACTAATTGCTGCATACTTATCCTCAGACTTTCTGAAACAAAATGGGATCTCAGTACAGGCTATGCTATTCTGGCATCCCAGATATTAGCTGCAAATTAAAGGAGATTTATCACTACTCTTTTCTACCTGTAACAGGGTTCAAAGTTTTATGTTGCTGGGCTATTCATAGTTTCACAGCAGACTGCAGTGCAGTGAGGTTTACACACTCACATGAAAGAAAATGGTTTTAAACAATTTCTGAGATACTCCAGGAATGATTACCTGTCTCAAAAAGTAGCAGATGACAACAGCATGTGCATAAAAGAACTGTGAAGGTTTAACAGGAGAGCGCAGGGAAGGTTTAACAGGAGTTTACTTGGCAGGTTCCTTTGCCTAAGGCAGATGACCTTTTTGCCTATAAACCTGTGAAAGCTCTGAGGGAGTTGAGAAGGCAGTTGCATGTTTTGACTTGTATGTATTAAAGATATAAATATCATCTCCCTGGAACTGGAAGAATCTGAAGCCACTGGGACGATCAGGAAGTGTGAATACTCAAAAATATACCACAAATTTCTCACAGGAGTAAAAGCACCAGACAGAAGGATAAAGAGACAATCCTATACTCTCCATGTCTCACACTTGTGTTACAAATATTATTTTGACTTTGCAGATAAAGAGATTCAGCATTATAAAAACTTAATGAATGGCTCAAAAAGGACTGAAGTGGAAATGTGAACTGAACAAAACCCTATCAGAAAAGCTTCTTTTATTCTCGAGGATGTCCAGACCCACTGGACGGTTGTGTTGTAGAAAACGTAACTTTGCTGGCAATTGTAGGAAATAATGTTAAATGAAATAGCAAGTTGATCTTTAAGCTGTCAGTTCTAGCCTGGGTTCACATACAAGATGCGAAAAATAAAATGGAGATCTACAGACATGAATGTAGCTGTGAATTAAAAAGATACAAATATAGATAATCACCCCTGCCCTGGCCCCTTTCTTGTAGGTGCAGAAGAAAACAAAACCTGAATGTAAGAAAAGAACATTCTGATTAAACCTCAGAGGAAGAATAGTTTAGGGAAGATTATTCAACTTAATTATGCAAGAGAAAAAGACTGATCTGGTGAGTGCATGGCTGCTGCCTGGCTGCAAAACCCACAAGAGGCACATTGTTCTCCAGATCAGTTTCCTAAAAGAAGACTAATGGACTTCCAGGAGTTTTTGTCTGCCCATTCATAACACTCTTATTCAAATGCAGAAACGGATAAGGGAAATCAGCACTAATTTAAGTATCTATCTTTGTCACACGACTATTTGGTACATACATGGAAAGCTTAGCATGGATCACTTTGAAACTTTCTAATATTACAATTTCTGTCATGCAATCCTCTCTCTGATCTAAAGCAGAGACCTAAAAGCAAAAGTTTAACTTCTAAATAACCAAACCCCATAAATAGAAGATCCATGTAGAAGGATTTTAATATATGAGGTCAGCATATTTTTCATGCTTTTTCATGCATATCCCAATCTAAGTTGAAAGAATAAGGTGTATTAAAGATTTCTAGACACAGACTGGTAAGATATTCAAAGCTTTACTGTCCTGTTTGAAACCAAAACCTTGCTAGTTTCCCCAGCCTGAAAATCAGAAATATGCTTGAAGGAAACACAAGATGAAGAAACAGCCAGACAGAGCTCTGCCTGAAATGCACCCCTCTTACAGGTGTTTATCAAGCATAATTTTTTAGCCTAGTTACCAAAGAGTCCATGCCATGATTCTCTGGTTCACAGTAGGCTAGCGATGAGCTGGTACATTTAAATAGAAGCCTGATGCCAGGTCTTTGGTCATGTAACTACAACTTACTTTCAGTTTTAGATTTTGCTTGAAAGTTCTAAAGGTCTATTTGACAACAAACTTCCTCCAAAAGTGTTTATTAAAAAAAAAAAAACAAAACAAAAAACAGTACAGTGGACCACAGAAAGTCTTCCTTAGTTTCCAAGGGGTTACACGCTATTTATTTATTGGATATTCAGTTTGAAAAACTTTAAGATGGCCTACAAACTTGTTTGATTATGGAAAACCCTGCTTTACACAGAACTCTGAACATATCTTCAGGTTGCCTGAGTCCTAACTCTAAAAATTAGTGAAGACAGATAAAAGTGCCAAAGACTGACAAGACAGGTCTTAAACACGAATTAAAAACAAAACCGAAACAAACAAAAAAACCCCAAATGACAAGAAATAATCACAGAATCACAGATTATGCTCAGTTGAAAGTGACCCACAAGGATCATCGAGTCCAACCCTTAGCCCTGCACAGGACCACCCTCAAGAGTCACACCATGTGCCTGAGAGCATCATCCAAACACTTCCTGAACTCTGACAGGCTTGGTGCTGTGACCACTGCCCTGTTCCAGTGCTCAATCACTCTCTGGGTGAAGAATCTTTTTCTAATATCCAACCTAAACCTCCTCTGACACAACTTCAGGCCATTCCCTCAGGTCCTGAAAAAGAACAACAAGAAAGAAAGAGAAAGACTATTTCTACTGCAGCAGCACTGTGATGAAACCAGTGTACTATGAACCATGGCTTGTATAGTCTCATCCTGTGGTGATAAAACATCTATTTCATTTGCAAAAACAATCAAGCTATTTAAAGCCTTCCCTACTTTAAAGTAAAATGGGACATATTTTGAATGAAAACTACCAAAGATGCATATATAGTTAACATGAGAGAGTTCTCCCATGCTGAAGGAATTCTGAGATTCCACTTGAAGTAACAGCTTCCTTTCTGCAACAGCAACAAAAATGCAATTTTCAGCTAAGCTCAGTTATCTTAAATGAAAACGTATTTGTTGATGCTCAAAGGAATTATCACTAGGATCACTTGAACCAGTAGACCTGTAGTAGCTTTAAAACACTCAGTACACACAACTATAAATGAAATAATAATAATTTAAAGTAGAAATTTAAAGTAGTTCTGACTCTCACCAGCAAGATGGAAAAATTAAGCCTCTGCTTCTTAACATTGTTAGTTTTTGTTTTGCTATTATTTTACAATACTGATCCAATCAGTGGACACCATAATTATTTTCAGTTCAAAAACTAAATACAAAAAGATCTTCTGATAGCAAAAATAGTCCCAGGTGGACTGCAGAGCCATTAACTACTGCCTATTTGCTAGAACACACCCATGAACTAAAAATATTTTCAACATTTTCAACACTGAAAAGGAAATAGATGAGAATGAGCCTTAATAAAAGACTTATTAAGAAAAAGGAAAGTTGGACATCTTTATCAACCAAGCCTTAAAGGAAGAATTCTTACCTAAAACAGTGAGCTCCGCAACTTCACTTTCACGTTCTCCAACCATATTTGTTCCAACACAAACATATTTGCCAGCATCATTCTTTCTTGTGTATGTGATCATAAGCTTTCCTCCTCTGATCTAGGATAAATCAAGGATAACAAGAATACCTTAATACGAATTAGCAGTTCAGTAATATTAACTTGAAAAATATTTTGTTACAGATAATGAAACAAAACAAACCATCAGTGATTGTCCAAATCATACAAAGAAGGGAAAAAATTCCCAACTATTGGCCCAACTTCCTTCTCTTACACAAAAACTTTGCCTCTTGGTTTTTTATCAGTATTTTAAAACCTCTCAGATTTAGATCCCTATTACTCTTTTATTTTGTTCTGCATAATGTAATACTGGTTGTTCAACTGCCTGTTTAATGCTTGTTGGCCAGAAAACCTCCAATTCCTTTCTATGTACTGATACAATCAGGTGGAGAGTAAAAATTAGTACTAGACATAAATCTCATTTTCACATCAAGTGCTGCAATTACTTTTTCTTGACAAGAAATATGTGTAAGCTATCCAACTGCTGGTTGTGCTCATTATTATTCATGAATTTTGTGTTTGTTTTGGTTTTCATTTCTTAAGAAAGTGAAGGAAATTCTTTATTCTTTAGTTCTTCACCTTTAAATAAGTAATTTTAAGGGCTGATAAGCAGATGGGCAGAAGCAATTAAATTCTTACTGGGAAATGAATAACATTCTGCTCTTAATTTTGGATTCAGTTTTTGGAAGATAATGGAATTCAAATAACCCCCGAATTAGAAAACATACTTACCCTTTGTAATTCCAAATCTTATTACGTTATACAAGAAAACACATTAAATGCATACAAAAATATCTGATCTTCCTTCAAAACGATTTATTTTCCCATTTTATTGACCAAATGGTGAGCAAGTTTCAAAGTTCACCAAAATTCAGCAAAATTCCTGCTTGCAGCTGAATACATTACTTTCATATCCAAAAACATTACAACATTTACAAAATTTACAACTAAATTAAAGTAATTTACAATTTACTTTAAAAACATTACATTGACTACATTTTGAAGTGAACATATGCCAACGAATCCCATCACTCATGAAAACCACTGCAGTTCAAGGCATGGGTGGAAGTACACAATAAATAAAAGCCACATATGAAGCTACATGAAAGGGTCTAATGTGGTCAGTGACAAGGAGGAGTGTTCTCCATATGATGTATTTAGCTCGAGTCGCCTGCAGCCAGAGATCTATCCCTGAAAATGTGACATCTTGAGCAGCGTTGGGCTCTTATTATCATTGTAAGATGTGTGCACACAAAGATGACAGTCAGTTATTGAGATAAATGAACACGCACGTGTGACTGAGATAGTGTTGCATACAAATTTCATTCTGTTGCCTTTGGCACTCACGACTTGAGAACAGAAGAGATATGTCCTTTATCATCCAGGAAGCTAGTGATGCTGAAATTTCAATGGGGATCTGAGGCATGAAGAATGAAAAAATAAAGGGGGCCTGCAAATAGACATTTTTCAAGAATCTATGTGAATTTTCGGATTGCTGACTGCCTAAACTGGTAAGCAAGAGAAGAGGATATCAAATATAACTAGAAATCTATCTATAATTATTACTGTTTTAGAGCTCCCTGAAAGTCAGAAAGTGATTTATTTTTTAATTAATTTATGTGTGGGTTTTAAAAATCAGTGTTAGAAAGATTTCCACTTGCACTTTGGGGTCTTTGTATATCCGAATACACATGCAGAAATACATACTTTTCATGTATATCGATAATGAATGCAATGGATTTAACAAATAAATGTATTTACACATCACAGTAATTTATCAACTCTTCTGGTCATTTCAAACCCATGTGTACTGAAAAGCCGTGATTTTCATATGTCTTCTAAGTTCTACTGACATTCAGTAGCATTTGTGCTCCTCCTTATGTTATCACTTAAGAAAATCCCATTTAAATCCATTACAATATGACACAACTGCATATTCTGCACAAATTGTAACCTCCAGCAAGAACTATCCTAGGAATTTCTTGTAGGAATCACCACAAGACTCTTCAAAGCATAGATGGAGAGAAGCAGCATTAAAGCAGAAACACATGAACAAGCAAAAAGTCATTGAAAGCTGCTTTTCTTCCAAGTTATTTGAGGTTTAGATAAGGAAGCAGAGGCAGAGGAAACTTTCCTTCATGGATGTTTAGGCAGACTTCCTAAGATGTGACATGCCTACTGAAGGAAGCTGTGATTCCAAGATGGAATTCTGAATGCGTTTGCAAAGGGTTTTCCTCTCTTGATCTTTTGTTTGGTTGGTTGGTTTTCTTAAAACATAAGAAAGATTTAGAACTTTAGCTACAGCGATGGCTATGTAATATGAATTACACAGCTACAATAAAATGTATCACAAATGGATTTGGAATTACACATCTGTAACTGGAGCAGTCACAGACAGTGAGAAGAAAACAGACTTCTGCTGGTGGGTAACTACTAAAGTTTTCCATTAAATTTTAACAATTAAGTACCACCATCTCAGTAATACTGATCAAGCACTTCTGCTTATTAACAAGACATTGCAAATGAAAACTGCAGACATGACAAATTGATGTTGTCTATGTGCAGTATTTACCACTTTTTCTCTCAACAGGAAACCCCAGAAATACCCATGGACTGTAGACCAATGGCTTTAAGGAAGAAAGTACACAATGAAAGACATGCATGTGGAATTTGGTAGGAACACAAAGAACCATTGCTCCACTTCTTTGTTGGTAGGTTCATATCGAGTAAGTCCAATTCATATTCAGTATTTGGAGCAGCAAAGAGTCAAACCAGCTTTGGTGGCAGGGTCTAAAATCCTGAAAATTAGGACTATTCATAGTCTGTGGATACTTAACAGTTAATGAAGGCTTTTAATTTGAGTGCTTTGGCTCTTCTCATATTTTTGACTGCTGCTCCAGAATACACCAGCTGGACTTTATAGAAGCAAATGATATAATGGTTGGAAAAAGTGACAGGCAATATACCATTACATCCTCAAGAAGAGGATGTAATCCTCAACCTCCAGAAGTGTCATTAATGTATTGAATATGAAGAGAACTCCTTTCTTCCTAGTAAACAAGATACAACAAACAGTTTTATTACACTACTCCAGTAGATACCGTGTGTCATGAGAAAAGAATTGCTCTGCTAACTGTCAAAGCTTCAAGTTCAATTCTGAAAGTAAGTGCCATGTTTCATTTATATAGAAATGAAGCCAAGGCACTTTTTGACTTTTCATGTCTCTTCAGGATTCAGTTCTGTTCTGTGCCTACCAGCAAATCTATCAGGGCTTTGCAAGTAGAAATAATACAAAAATAGCAAAAAATTCTCTTCTAATAAGATCAGTGGTTCACAGATGATCTTCCCTTGCCTGTAACATGTCTGAATTACTGCATGTACATTAAGAGAATATATGATAGCATGGTGATTTACAAAGACTTACTGAAAGCTATTATCTATGACCTGCCTGCCTGACCATATTTTGCTTCTCATGAGTAAATTGTTCATTCAAGCAAGTCCACTTCATTTATCTCTTTAAACAATAGTTGGAGATGTTCATACAGAAAGCTGTAGGCACCCACAGAGTTAACTAGGTCCAGAATTGTAAATTATGGCCACCCAGCAGCAAAAAATCATACACAAATAATGAATCAACTCAGTCAGCCAATAAATCAAATCCATAAAAACTTACCCAAGGGTTCTACAACATACCACCAAGTATTCAGTATAGCTGTACACACATATATTCTTATTCTAAGAGTATATTTTATATACCTATGTGTGTCATGTATATGTGTGTCAATTTCTGTATGTATAAATCCATACCCATCTGTCTCTTTTAAGAAATATTTTATATATGTGAGTGATTCATTTACTTTTCACAGAAATGTGCTATGAAATATGAGACAGAATGAAGCAATGAGAGAAATGCTTGGGAAGTCCAAATAAAAATGTGAAAGACTTTTTTTAGCTTTCTTTTAGCTCCTAGTTTAGTTCTATTCAATAAACGAAATCTTATCTGTTACAAAATAATCCTAAAGCAAACTTAAATCCAAAGGAAAATGAAATTTAGACTGCAGAATGAAATACAGACCTCTGTACAGCCAGGGCTTCTGCATATGTGATATCACACATTTCATGTATCTCTCTTCTACAATATAGCATACATGACAACACATTTTATTTAAATGGAAAGTGATGGGCATGTGATATTAACCCATCAGACACAGCATGTGCTTTAAAATTGTTCCATCTAATTATAAATTACAATAAAACAGTTAAAGAGCAAGGCAGGTACAGACAATTGTAATTAATATTGTCACCAAGTAAAATGTAGCTTTTAATTCTTAGTTAAGAAACATGGAGTTTCCCCATTTTCCTCTATGTGGTCTAGCATCTCAAAATATCCATAAAATGACCTACCATTGCAGCACAGAAGACAACTTTGTAGTTTTAACTAAGTTGAACAAAAAAGAGTATAAATGACTATCTATCTTAAATTTTTATTTAAACATTTTTATCTTGTTTCAAGCTTTGTGAATCTCATGTATTCTTCCTTACCTATTACAGCATGCTTAAATATCAAGGCACTAGACATCAGAATGTGTTTGGAACAGGTATTCACCAATTATTAAAGTTTGTTCTTGTTTAACTTCAAAGTTCAGACAGAGGAGTCTGTCCTGCTTTCCATTCCATTCTCTGGGACCCCAGGAAGGTACATGCTGCCTTCCCCAGATCAAACACACAAAAATTCTATTTGAAAGTAGTCTGAAACATTCTTTCAAGTGTTCTTCCTGTGCTGTAAATCTGTCATGACAAAGTGCAAGTCAATTGTTCCCTGCTACCATACAGACAACAAAACAGTTTTTGCAATACTGACAGGGCTGAAGGTAGAGTCTAAAGGATGGTACAAAATGCATAGGAAAGAAGCTATGTCAAAAGAAAGAGCATTTAAGGCAGATAAAATGACAACAGATTCAAGCTGCTGCTTCTGGCATGTCTGTCAATCCAGCCAGGATACTTCAGAGCCAGAATCAGATTGGAGTCTGCTCATAAGACTCCCCTTCCCACTTTTATGGCCTCATTATTGATGGCTGTAACTACAAGAAGATGGATATCTACAAACCCTTAAGGGTTGGTTATCTTGTGTCCTGAATTGCTTGGTGACTTCAGAGGCAGTTACTCAGCCCTTGGCATCACCACAAGACACCAAATATCAGAATTACCATATGCATTTGATACTTCACCCAACAAGATCATGATAACAGCCAAGATATATGCAGAATGTCATAAAACAAATTCAGAAAAGAAAAATCCATACCTCAGCATATACAGTTGTAATAATCCCAAACTTGCTTTCTACAAACATTTTGTTTTTGTTAACCACAAAGGAAGGTTTAATTCAAAATAATCCGTATTGGCTCACATTAGTCAGAACTAATTTCTGAACAGACAGCTATGTTTACATGACAATATTTGAACCAGTAAAACACTTTCCTGAAATGCTTTCTCAGCTAAATACAAAACATTTACTATGTAATACTTCCTTTCTTATTATAAACCAAGATTAAAATCCCACAAAAAAAGCATGTTACAACTATTTTCAAGGCCTTAAATCTGCTCCACAAAGATTTAAAAAAGAAAAAAAAAAGGCACCTCAGAAACTGTTTTTCACGTTGTTATTTACTGAGTACAGAAAACACACAGAACTCAATTAATGGGCAACACATAGTTGTCCATGTGTTACTAAAAAATATACGGAACTAGCAATCTTTCTGCAACACCCAAAGAAGGCTCAACATGGGAATTACATATTTGTAATGACAACTACAGTATTTCTGTAAAACTGTAAATTTAACCCCATGCATAATCTGCCCTGGATGCACTGGTGCATATGTAGCTTCCACTGCAATCAGTGATTGAAATCAGAAATAAAAGTGAACTTGAATTGAACTTGATGTCTGGTATGTCTTCATTTCTCTCCCTTTTAACATGTCATGGATTTGAGGTCTCAGTTACACAGGAATTTTCTTTTAAGTATCACCAGTATTGTGTTACTTACACACCTCCAAGGATAAAATCTCAGACCAGCCAGGGTTAATTTGCCCCACAAAATCCCTCAGCTTTTAATTATGTTTAAAGAATCACAAATGTAATATGGAAAAATAAGACTAACAAACCACAAATTTTAAAACACATAAAACAATCCTGCCTGGTAATCATAAAAAAACCTACATAACCCAAATCTCCAGAGGAATTTAGCAGCCTGTTTCCCACTGAGAGTGCCCACACTGCAAAAGACAGATCAGGGTCACTCTGAGGGGCTGTGTTAAAGAGCCACCTGGAATGAAGCCAAGGGTCCATCTACATGACTAGACCTGACTCTGCACAGTGCAGAGCACACCTAAACCCTGCAGACAACACAGGGGTGGAGGGAGGAGTACAACCACCATTGCAGAGGGCACACACCCTGCTGCTGATTTCGAGGGGATTTTGGTTACTAACCATCAATGTAGGTATTGACCAATGTTGTCTTACTTTTCTAAGCCTAGGGTTCATGTTGGCAGGACATCATCATGAATTTAAGACAACTGTATATCATGGGATGTATGTCATCCATAGGAAATTTCCTGCTATCCACTAAGGAAAGAGCAGCTGTGGAGAGCCTGAGTCTTCAACAGCAGAGTCCTAACTTTCAACTTCAAAGCTTAGAGGCATGGAGAGATAATACTTCACCATGACTTGTAATCTGAAAAAAGCAATTTCTCAGAGTGCAGAGGTCTCGCAGCCATCGTGTTAAAACATGAAATTTTTCAAGGTCCTTGTTTAGGGTCTTCTAAAGGGAACTGTTCTGACAGGACCAGAGTTATCGAGAGATTTGAAGTAGAATTTCATAGGTTTTCTTTTATCATGAGCTCCCAGAAAATGAAAGGCTTTCAACATGCAAAACCCAAGGTTCTCCTAGACTTAAAAGTACGACTGTGAAACAACAAAATTGTCACAGTTTGAAAGAGGGAACAGAAACAGAAATTAAGTATTCAAAACTTTTCTCTTGGCATGGTCTGTGCAGCAGGGCATTAATTCCAATTGTAGCTTCAGTCATTCAGTGACCTTCAGAGATGCAGCAGTTTTGGCTCAGACTCCCACTTGTCTCAAGAAGAAGGCACATCCTCTCTGGGACTGGCTGCCCACTGCTGGCTCCTCACTGAAGGGGATGCAAATCCCAGGCTCCCGGATCCTTCCCGTGACCACTGCACTTCCTGCACTAAATTGCCTGTGAAAGCTTTCTTCCCTGGAGCTGGCACAGCAGACTCCCAAAGGAAGAAGGAGTTTCTGTGTTCCTCTGGGAGTAAACCTGAGCTCTTTATGGCAGAGAATTCAAACAGAGAATCAAACTAAGCAAACAAAATTAGTCACAGGTGACAAAAATGCAGTGGTTTCTTTGATACATTTCCAAGTTTGTATTTTGACAGTTTTAAATTTTGAGACAGATTTGACTTCTCATTCAAAACATTTTCTTTCAAAACTTTATAATCAAGTTTACTTCCAAAGAAGTGTTGGCCCCGTAAACTAAACACTATGAATAAACAAATATTCTGCAAAAGTAACCTTGAAAAAATATAAAATGTTTTCTAACATAACTAAAACCCTGCTGATTCTCTGACTTTTGACCAAGATGACATGCCATGGAAATGAGACCACACTTCAAAAGAAGCATATAAACCTCTGTTAAGTTTCTATTACATTTATCTCTGACTGAACCTAAGCTTAGTAGAACTCTAACTTTTACAGAAAGATGATGCTGGACATACGAAGTTGTAAAAACATTAAGCCTTTCTCATCAACGCTGTCAAAAAAAGGAACACATGCACCACAACGTTCATTTTTCACGAACAGTTAAACACAAAAGTCATATATTAATCTGCCACATTTCACTCTTCCATCAGCAGTCACTGCCGCTCTCATGACTGCAGCACATGCAAATCATAAATCATGGATTTCCTTGTATTTTCTGTGGTCTGCACACAAGCCTTGTGCTACAGGACTAAAGCAAAAACCTGCAGTCACAGGCAGCCACAAGCATATCTGAGCATAACTTTCATTTTTATTGAAGAACACTGAAAAACCACTGGGCTACGCATTACAGATACAGAAAGGCCCCTGCTTGGAAGATGCTAAAATTTAAACTTACAAAGAATAACTAGGAGAATGTATGCACAGCGAGGTAAAGATCAAACCCCCCAGTTGCCCCAGCTCACACAGCAGCCCAGCATCATTATTTCTGTGCTCAACTTTAGCTCCTCCAGGGAGACTCGAGAGTCAGTGAATGACCTGCAGATCTCAGTCCGTTCACAAATGTTCAACCCTCTGCTGCCACAGGGGACTATACAATACAACCTGATCTTTAGCAGCAGCCAGCAAAGCCAGGAGCTACTTGGAGTTTCTTTTACTCGTAAGCCAGCACAGGTTGCAATCAAGCAGAACAAAGCATACACTGTTCCCATTCTCTAGATGTACCGGGATCACTGCTCCCTGATGCTCACATGTTTCCTATTGCCACTCTTTAACTATGATACCCTCAGAGAGGTGTTGTTTGTGGGCTACTTCAAGGCTGGCCACGGGGAAACATGGGTCCAGCAGCAGTAGGAACAGGCTGCCCACCAGCTGGGCTCTTCCCATTCCGCCCTTGCCTTCGGAGCAGCGAACCCCTTACTGCTCAGTGAGCAAATGGAAGTGGTTACCCTGTGAAAAGCCAAAGAGAATGAAGAGACTGAGGCCTGAAAAGTGGTGCCTCTCCCCTTGCCTTGTCTGCTCACGGCTGAGGGCTGCCCGAGCTATTCAGGGGGGCTCTGGAGCCCTGCTGGGATAATTGCTTCCTTTGCAGCAGTTTCTTGCTATTCTTCTCAGATGCCACAGTAGGTTTAAACTCCTGGCACAATTCTTGTTGTTGTCAAAAGGGTATTGTGAACTGTGCCAATGGAAAAGGTGGAGAAAGAAATGTGGCTGGAAGAGAGGAGGAACTATTCTGGAGACTGGAAATACTACCTGATTGACTTTTCCCATTTGTATTTACAAAGCAAAGTAAACTATAACCTATCTGGTCGGGTTCCATGGAAATCATGTATGCTGAGGTGTGCTGTTGGTGGAACAGACTTGCAGAAATGGCAGAGAAATTGAAATTACTCCACACTTAGATTTTTCTGTATTATCTTGTGTCTGTGTGCATGCCTTTTTTAAAATTAGTACTACCCTAACATGAATAAGCAGCTTTGATGTCTCTGTGTGAGCAGTGTAAAGAACACATAATGAACAAGAAGTAACCTTTACAGAAAACTACAAGCGTTACCCAATCAGATTTCATTTAGCTTGGTATGAATTACCCTTTTTACGACAATGACAGAAAGTTAAAAACTGCAGTAAACTTTCTTCCCTAAAAACACAGAAAAAGCCTACACCATGCTTTCAAAACAGATAAAAAACCAAATATGTAGTCTGAAGTAAACAACTTTTAAAAAAGAATTACTGTTTCTTTGCCAGCTGCTTCGCATGACAAACAGAAAAAAAAAATTTGCATTTAAAATATTTATCTACATAACATTCTGGCCAAATTTTTCAAAAGCAGATGGCAAAATTTAGGAGTCCTCGGCTGCTGTGAAAGGTATGGGGTAGTCAAGACTTCTACCTATCACATGGAGATACTGACATGACCAGAAAGCTGAGTTTGCAATTCCACTTTCAAAACTGGTCCTGAAAGCTGATCACCAAAAGGTGCTGCCTGTAGCCCATGGCATGCAATACATTGAGTGCCATCATTTACAAATGGGACAAGTGAGAGCTGAAGCCTCACCAAGGTCTGAACTCACCACGCCTGAGACACTCTGTGAACTCCAATCAGTGTCCCAAATATGTAAAAATATTTATAGCAACAATATTTTAGAATGGCATTTCTCTGTGTTGTAAGGAAAATGATGAAAAAACACACTAAAGAATGCCAGGGAAAGTTGATTAATGTGAACAGGCATGGGAGACAGTATTTAAAGGACTGTCTTGATAGCAGCCATGCAAACAACAGACCTTGTCACTAAGCTTCCTGAGTCTTCTTGTCTTCTTTTCCAACACAAATATTAACAGGATCAACCCCTAGTGCAATACATAAATAAATTACGGTAGCTCACATCATTACCCTATGTCTGCACCGAGGTATAACCTTCAGAATTTTTTTTTAATAGTAAAGATCACCCTTGTCTATCTTGGAGGACATAGATCCACTGTTTTCACTTGTTTGTGTCCAGAAAAGCTAAATAATTGGTACTTGAAACCCCTGCAAATTCATTTTTAATGGAAGACTCACTCATGATGGCGTTTTCAAACTCTCAATAAATGTTCACAGTTCAGGGGAAAAGTCCAAAAATCTTCAAGTATGATGAACATAAAAAGGAATATTCAGCTAACCTAAGACTTCATCAAGTATGCATTGTACTTTGCATTGTACTATTAAGGACTATCCTTCATGTGTTTCATACAGACTTTTTTGTAAGACAGCCATATTGCTGACTTTTGAAGAAAAAAGAAAGCCAAATTGAACTAAAACCAGAAGTTAATAATGACTAGAAAAATAATTATTTTAGAGAACATTTGATATAGAAGGGCAAAAAGTGTTCTGAGGATTCTCTTCACCGTTCAAATAACTCCAAGTATTGTTACACATTTGACCAAAGTGCCATAAAATCTTAAATAGTTTTGCCCTTTGATAAGATTCACTTTCAGTGAAAATATTACATGTTTTTCCAGACCTAAGATTTGGCAAGAAATGCGTGGTAGAAAATAACATGAATATTTCTACTATATTTCAGAAAAATGCTTAAATAGTCTTACATTTCTGAATACAGAAATTCTGGAAAATCCTATCAGATTCAAACTTTTATTCAAGATCTGTAAGAACTAAATTATAAATGGTGTCTCATAGATATTACTACTAACACTTTGAAACATAAATACAAAGAACAATCTGACACGCAATATTAAAATATCATATTTGCTGCATTTAGAGTTCTTTTTAATAATGTGTTAGATTTTGATCTAGGCTCTTTCTGCTCACACAGAAAAGTAATTTCAAAGCAGATTGCTTGGAAATTTACCACAAAAGTATTAGTTTATGATCCTAATGGTAACTTTTCAACATACTTGTAGCCCAAGCAGCAACTCTGTTTCTGAGACATAAGAGGACACAAAAACCAAAGCAGGAAGAGGGATTTAATAAGATGCACACACCCTTGAGGAGCGAAAGACCAGAAGCTCATTAAGTGGGGATTTGGAAGAAAGAAGGTCTACATGTGGGATTTTATTGGAAAGAAGCTTCATATGCTAAAATCAGTCAGATAGGCACATAGATACTAGAGTGGCTTGAAGTGTTTCTTTTTCTGTACAATCATGTGGTTAAATAAACAATACTTTTCATTTTCAGGAACCTCTTTTGTGGCACCATCAACTACTCTTCAAACACTTCCAAGCAGAAAAACCACTGGATCACACCTAACTGGAGTTAGTCTAATTATTATACCATTAAAAGTTTCCAGACAAGTCTAAGAGAAGGAAAGTAACATAAATCTACTTAAAAGGAGTGATTTAAGGCTTGCTACCTAGAAGATAAATCTAACTGAAGGGAGTGATTTAGGGCTTGCTACCTAAAAGATTGTGTTTGAAGTGTTTATAGAGAGGACAGAAAAGGATACAACACTGTCCCAGTACCACCTCAACCCTCTCAGCTGAATGTAGAGTGGACATGGAATGACTTTGAATTTCATTTGAATGCTGCAGATTGGTATCTAGGTGTAATGTCTGTAGAGTTGCTTTAAAGATCATATTTTGTAGCAAGTAAAGAGGAAAGAATACATAAGTAAAAACTAGTAGACTATGCATTATTTAGGATTAAAAGTAATCTCCTCCATCAGTAGAAACAAAAATTCCATTGGCATTCTCCACTGCACCTGAATAAATAGGTCATCTTTACCTGATAAAACTTTTCAACATTAGAGGTGTCAGCTCTCCAATGAGAGTATGTGGAAGTCCTTTGAAACAATACAGGAGATAGAATTAACCAGTTTTGGTGTCTGTTGGTTTCATTATTTCATGAACACAAAACTGATGGCCATTAAGTCTGGCCAACCAAATGTCCAAGAGGACAATCTTGAAAATATCCTCCCAGAACTCTACTAAAAACACATTTAGAATAATAGAATTGTTAAGGTTGGAAAAATCTTCAAGACCATCAAGTCCAACCATTAATGTACAATATATTATGACAATACTGTAATAAATACTTGGAAAATCTCTGTCAGCAGACTTTTTTTATCAGTATCACAGACAAGATAAATATTTGGAAATACCATTTTCTGGGTTAGCAAACCAAACCCAATTTTAATTATAATCAGCTAATTATTCAACATGGTACCTCAGTAAGAAAATTCCAAATAAACGAAGGGTCCTTAACCTGTCAATAGTTCGAACTCATCCCACAAAGCCAATACTTGATGCTGTCCTTTTGTCTGTCATCACATACTTTTTTGCACTGTGTAGCAATATAGTACCATAAGCAACAGTGCAGGTATAAATCTCTCCATTTTCAAATTTAAATAGAAAATGGTTCTTCATCTTTTTATTTTTGCATTTAGTCAATAGTTGCTGCTTTAGCTATTTAGGAAGAACAGAGATGAATCTGTAAATTTTAAAATTCCACATCCATTTTAACGCAAAATTAGGCAGAAATACAATTCATTCCCAAAAATCAATACCACACATTCTTAAGAATAAGCAATTAGAGACAGACTTCTGTTTAAGTCGTGTGAAATAGTGTAGGTTGATAAAGGCTTCAAAAGCACAGGTATCCCAGACATCACAAGCTGTAATGATGTGTTAACCTTCACGACAGTCAGAATAGAAGGGTCAAAGGTTCAGCTGGCATCCCTGGGGATGATCCTTCAAGGTGAATTTGAGACTCATTGACGGGGCAGCACAGTAAAACTGACACTGCAGTCTAAGAAACGTATATGTTACAAAGATGAAGAACTGCCTTTTTCTTGAACTTTCTATTCATAGCAGTAGAAGAAATGGCCTTTGTTAAGATTGTTAAAGTAGAGAGAACACAGTCTGCTACCAGTTGAAATCTTAAAAGTGAACATTTTCAAGTATTATCTTCTCTTTTTGAAACTGAAATAATTAGCAAAGCAGGCTCACAGGTTTATTTATTCTGGTTGCTCCAGCTACTCTTAATTTGCATATTTTAGAAGTTTTTCCCCCGTGTTCTACTTAAAATATTCAAATTTCTAAAATTAAGGTTTCTCTTCCTACTGAAAAGCCTGCTAGAACTACCTACATTTATTAACCTCAAGGATAACAACCTCTTACACCACCAAAGCCTTTAATTTTAGATTACAAAAGTAGAGTAACAGCTGTCACCTCCAGTTGCATAATTTCTAATATTTAAGAAAGACATAGTAAAAGATCCTGGCAAAAGAGACAACACAGGAACTTTCTTAGTAGAAGGTGTCATTTGAACAAAAATTGAGAACCAATATGGAGTATGCCCACAAACCTCCAGCTGGACTACCTTAAGTACCTTAATGACAAACAAGCCAATAAAAACAAGATCTGAAGCAGTAACAATACTAGCAACAAAAAGGTGAAGAATGTCAATTCATTTAGCACACCAAAAAGAGGCTTCTCTCTTGCTATAAACTATACCATATACTTTCTTGGAGAGGATGAAATATTCTCAGGAAAGACTATGGCAACACACTGCTTTCAGTAGTGTCGGAATTTTACACTGAGAGTTTAGGATGTGTGCAAAGTGTACTTTAGTGAAACATACTTGCTATAGTCATTGTGAATGCAAATTTCCCAGGATTATAATCATGCAAAGTACCTACTATATAGACATTTCTAGTTTATTACAAATCTTTGAGATCCTTGAATACAAGGAACAATAATCATAAAACCACTTTAATGCTTCAGCGTAGAATTTGAATGATAAAGAGATGTTTTCTTTAAAATCACAGAAAATCTCTAAGTATTTGTCACTGGGCTAGATCTGCAGATTATACAATCAAGATACCTAGAGTGGAGCATGGCCTGAATATGAACAGGAGGATATAACTCTACTTTTTTGTCTACAAATTACTTAGGATGTAATGACACTTAGCACTTTGGCAAAGTGGCACAACACAGCTTTGTTGCAAAAGGGTCAGGCTGCTTTACATGTAGGAATTAATTCAGTCCCATGAGTTATGCAGCGCTGAATAAGAACTGAATGACTTCAAGGCTTGCCCAAAATGGCATAGGAAGATTGCAGGAGCCCAGCAATCTGCTTTGCTTAGCTTGCAGACTTTCTACCTCAAGGAAATCTTTCCTTTATTGCACAATATTTTTCTCTGCAGGAAAATGTTTTGCAGCATACTTCTAAAAATCATGTTGCAGCGACTGTATAGTCTCAAGGTAAAAACAGATCTTCTTTAATTCTATTAATTGTACAGCTCTGTCAAAGAGCACAACCACCCGTCTCTGCAATAGCTACTACGGAACATAAAATTGCTTCAATCAGGTGTCTGCAGCTTCTGTGGTAACACTTCAGCCTGAGCAAGCAATTTTTTTTTTCCTACTTGATTTTCATCAGGTCTTACTCCAAGAGAAATGCTCAAACTGAACACCGGAGTTCAAAGAAGTCCTAAGAGATGATTGATTTCAAATGAATGGGGAGAGCAAGATCTGCAGAGTCTGAAACGTGAGGCGTGGTGGAGGGAAGCCCAAGGCATCATGTCAAAATGTTTCACTTTCAAAAACTTGACATTCTGAATGAATGGCATAGACATAAAAAACTGAAAAACTTACAATTAAGAGATCTTGATCCACTGCCATTTTGTTCAAGGAACCAAACTTCATATTTTGTGAGGGCAGGCAAAGTTACTTATGCATACACACCTCTATGGCTAGTTTCAAAATTCAATATATTCCATGTGGCTCTAGATATATTTCAAGACATACGCAGGAAAGCATTTCACTTTCTCATGCTTTAGTTTTTTAACAGCATTATTTTTCCTGCAAAATTAGCGGATTTTATTTGCTCTTAAACTCGTTCACTTTCCCTGCTCTTATCTCTGTGTAATTTAGTCTCCCCCATGCAGCCAGAACCAGGAGGCCTCACAGAGGCAAGCAGACAACTAACAACAGCAGCAGACAGAGGCAAAACCAAAGCTGCTGAGTTAGAAAAAATAATATGAGCATAAATAGATCCAAGTATAACTAACCACCCACACTTCCACATTAAATAAAAGAACAATCTTTATGTGACCATGTGCCAAAGAGATTCTTGTTAGATAATGATCTTTCAGGAGCAAAAAAAAAAAAAAATCAATTAATTGCTCAGCATGGCATGAGTATTAACAAGAATTATCCTACAGCTAGATAAAAAAGGAAAGCAGCTTTTTGTTTCTTTCCCTTTTACAGAGGACAACCATAAGAAGGCAGACGTGATCCTGCATAATATTACACAGGATTCTGGAATAACACCCTGCAATGTGTGTGCTAGTCCCACACTACTGCACGTGGTGAATATCTGAACTTGGCAGTAAGTAATTGTGAGTATATTATTACCTGGAGAGAGAGAAGTACTCTGTTGGGTTGAGGAAACCCAAGAACTGAAAAATTATTATTTTTGAAGTGCTGTGATTTGGACTAGACTTTTCATATAACCAGAAGCATCACAGGAAACTCAGTAAGGCAAAACTATCCAAACAAAGTGAAATAAGCAAAAGTGAAGTTGACAGAACTTTCAAAAAGTAGACCAAAAAATCAAAGCAAACCAAACAAGAAGCTCTAATCACTTACATGTGTTCAAGGCTCCAGAAACGGGCACTGTTCTCTACTATTTTTATTCTGCATTTTTCTTTTGATTATGAGAACATAATATGTGCAAACTCAGCACACAGATTGTTGAGGTTTTATTAAACATGCTTTCAGAGTTAGTGTCATTTTTACTTTACAAAAGTAATTCCTAAAATAAGCATGATACACAATAAAGTCTCAGTTAGCAGTTACCCGATATTTAGATTTTAAGTGACAACATGTGGCTGCTGTGGTGTGCAAGTGACTAGGAATATCAAAAATGCCAAGTACAATCAAATTTATAAGGTCCACTAGAGACTTTCAAGAACAAAAAAGTACCTTTTTTCCCCCTCCCCCTCTCCCATCCCCCCAGATGTTTCAGTGTTTGGAAAACAGTGAAGACAGTGAGATGGGTTGCTTTGCATCACTGTACAGACTTGTCACAAATTATACATTGATTTCTGTAGGATATTTGTGCATTAAAAGGTCTTCATGCTTTACTAATGGAAATATCTCTGTATACATGTATGAAGTAAACACAAATACAGTAAAAATAAGGGCTCACAGGTCCAGAAGTCTGCATGAAAGAACCTTGGAACCCAGAGAATTTCTAATGCTTTTTTGCACATTTGACCTCTAGGGATCCTAAGTCTCATCATGCCCAGTGGACTGAACTCTACTCCAAATGCGTTTTCTGTCTGTAAGCAGGTTGCACACTTCCCTGTGTGAGTCCTAATGTTCAGTGTGACAGATTCATAAGAACCTCTGAAAGCCTGATTTTTCCAATATTGCTTTACTTGTCATTGTTTTTGTTCATGATGAGGAATCAGAGAAGGAACAGAGCAGAGCAGTCCCTAAGGGGTTGAGGAGAACAGTGTTACCAGAAATGGATTTTCAACGTACAGGAGGATGAACACACTCTATATGTAAGATTTCTCTGCAGCTGATGAAGGGAGGAGAATTAACTTTCTAAACCCAATCTTCATCCTTATTGTCTGTAATATAAGCAAAGGCTCCTGTTTAAAAAAACTAACCAAACAAAAATGTTTCTTTTTCACTAGAAGAATAAAATGAATGAAGAAATAATTTCCCTCCCACATCCTTTTTTCATCTCTCTTGCCCATCCACAAAACACCCAACAATGAGACTGTCAGCCAAGCAAAACAAAGAATTTACTTTCTCAGCATAATAAATCACCTTTGCTCCTAACCATCCAAATCATAAAGTCCTACACACCCTGGATAGCTCAAGTAACCTAGTCTGAGATAACAACCACCTGGCTTTTTATTATTTTTTAAGGAGAAGCTTCCCAGACACCATTTCTATAATTTCAGAGGGTCCCAGAGGTTCGAAACTCTCAATAAGCTATTTAAACAAGAAAATCCCGATAGTCTAATGTCTAGGTCTGTGGATGTCTCAAAACTCAGATATCTAACACATACTCTATTTGCTGCAGGCATTTATTTTCTTTTACTATCTAGGTCATCAGTTCATGAGTAGGGACAAAAGAAATCCGTGGAGAATTTTGACTCAATGAGAAGTTTTCAAATTCCTCTAAGTCCACAGAGTATCTGCAAAAGAACTCCATTCTTCTTCACTTTACTTTTATAATTGAAAGTAGAAATCAGTGTAAAATAAAGCTGACCATAGAAAAATACACTTATTTCACATAAAAGGAGTACTTCTCACTACTGCTGGGTGAAACAATAGTGAGAAACCATAGTTATGCATGTCTAATGTTAAACTTTTTAAGTGGTGAGAAGACAAAAATAGCTAAAGCAAAGCATATCACTAACACAAAAGAACATTTTTGGAAGTTGTGAGAAAAACCAGAAGGAACAGATAATCTTATCTATAGGGTCAAATATGATCAGCAATACCTTGGTTTAAAACACCAGCCGTTTAACAACCATAGGGCGCCTATTAATCTAACATTGAATTATGATGAGCTTTAATTCCAGCACTTTCAGTTAGTGTGAACAAAGTCTATAAATGTAACAACCTTACACAGTAGATTATGCTACTATGAGGCACGTCCTTGGGAACACAGGAGGTCAATTCGGTCCTAAATGCAAAATCTAGTCTCTGTCATAATCAGCACAAGTCTATAGACCCTTTTACCCTGCACCATGATGCTCCTTCCCTTTCCCCTAATTCCACAGACCAATATTATCCTTTAGAGATGTCTGCATCAAGTATGATCCAATGCATGGTGCACCCTACCCAGCAACCTTGCATTGAAGATTCAGGGTTGATAATGAGCCATTTAAACCAACCAGAACAATGCCAGGCATTGAGTATGACCAAAACACTTCAGACAAACAGGCTTTTTCCTCACCATTTTCTTGCATCAAACATCACACTGATGGAGAAAGCACTCAGGAAGCATTCAAGACGGTTGGCTGTACGAGCTACAGAGAAGGGAATGTCCGCATGGCCATTTTCAGGCCATTTGCTTTGGTTTGGCACGTGGAGCCTTCAGGCCAAGACAAGTTCATTTTGCCCTTACCCTCAGTGCAACAGAAGCTGTGTGGCCATATTAGTTCCGTGCCGTGCTGGAGCAGTCGAGCCTGTCTCTCAGCAGGGCTTATTAGCTCAGGCTCGGCGCCACATTAACCGCTGCCATATGGCTTCTGGTCGACTCAAAGAGCGAACTGAATGAGCTCACATCTGCCTGACAAAGTCTGCATAGCTATGCTCTTTAAAACAGCAAACCTGAAATAAAAGCTGCGAGGAGACAATCTGGTAATAGGTTAGGATTTTCAATCCATGTTCAGCGCCTGTAGAAATACAAGCTCTCACTAATAATGGCTGTGGTCAGGGTTGGAAACTACTCATGGATGTGTTAGAGATGAGAAGTTTTGTTTCAAAGAACTGAGTCTGAAAAATGAAGTGAGTATGGTAAGACTCCAAATAGGATGGAAGAAGCGAAAGTGGAAAATGAATACAAAAATAAAAGTCTGCCTGGTATTTTTTTCTTTTTATGTTAGTCCAGACTACTAGTCAGACTTTTCACAGCCTTCCAAGAGGAGCATGGTCCTCTGTAGAAGAAGGTAATGTTTTTTCAGCCAAAACCCCCACAAACAACACACAAAACAATGTGACAAACGCTAATCAAAGATTAACATACCACTGAAAAGAGCCTGGATATGCCTATGATGATTAAAAAAAAATGGCATGGGAAGTAGCAGCATAGCAGAAAATACCCTGAGAACTCCTTGTCTTAACAGAGACAAAGATGTGGAAACTCAACTGGTTTAGACATGGCAGGGGGGAGAGGCAGGAATGCAGTTAGAATTGAGGATGAAGATGGGAAAGGTGTCCTGATGAAAAGGCAGGAGACAGGCACAGGTACATACCATGGCCAGAACAGAAAACAAGGGAGAGATGATCTAGAATACACGTTTTGAAAAATTTGTGGAATCTGGAGAGTGGAGAGATTTCAGGAGGAGAAACAGGGAGCTTTAAGCATGAACACAGAAAAACAATGTCATATTTTGGAAAAATTAAAAGGAAGAAACAGCAGGATTTAGAGCCATTCTCACTATCCTCGGGGACAGCTGTGTGGTTATAAATTATTTTTCCCAATCCTTTACATTTTTTTCCCCTTGGGGTGCCAAGTTAACTCACAGCAGCTCCAGCTGTGTCATCAGGGGAAACAATATTAATAGCAGAAGAAATATAAATCATTAACAAAAACTACTCTTGATCCTCAAGGAAGCCACCATTGTAGGGATCAGGAGACGAAAGAAAAAGAGAGGTAAAGGGGGAAGCCAACCATCTCAGGGAGTGAGAAAAAGAGACAGAATGAAAAAAAAGGACTTGGAAGAAAGGAAATTGCTGGGGGAGCAGCAAATACATATTGGGAATTAAAAGAAAAAATACACTTCTCTTTCTAACCCTCCTGGGGCATATAGGAAATTGCTGCTTGCCCTTTAATCTGCCCCAAAAAAGAAAAACAATTAAAATGAAATAAAACCCTGAACTGTAAGTCCTTGCTCCCCACCTTCCCCTCACCCCCATTGTTTTGTGTGCTGTGCACCGAGGCCATGATCTTTCATGCAGCTCTCCATAGGACAGATATTATTTGGGAAAATTAAGAAGTTTAGAGATTAATGATCGATAAATAAATGAAAAAGAGAGGAGGCCAGAAAACAGAAATGCAGAAGAAAGAAATAAGGATAAACATCTTGAATTAATTTGGAGTGGCACCGTAACAGTATGGTTTCTGTCAGGAACATTGCTTCTGTAATGGGTTAAGACTGTTACTCCACATAGCACACACCAACAAATTCAATCACTTTTTGTTTCCATTCTCTTGATTCACCTCCTCATTGCAATTTAACTTTGGAAAGAAAGACCCCTTTCCTAAACAGGGAATTAATGTCTGCTTTTTCCACTGTTTCCTCCAATACAAACAACTGATAGTCATAGCAATTTCTTCCATTTTGTTTTTTCTTTCTTCTAATGATCAAGGTCATGCTGGGATCACCTATGTCATTTTAAACTTGCCAATGTTTAAATTGCACAATGAGGCTATGAATGGTCTCCAAGAAGAATGAACACAGTTCTTTTTGACAATTCATTAACCAAAAATTTGGAGCAAATAAATACAACATCTTCCCATGGATGGTATCACCAAGAGGTTTTCCTATCACAGCAGAAAATTAGAGGCTTTGTTTTCAGACTTTGTAAAAAAAATTCATCACTCACACATGTAAAAACAGCATTGTGTAAGATGCAATAAATGCTTTGCATTTGTGATGTACTATTTACAGGCCAGGAAACAAAACAGGAATCAAGACTTTAAGTTACAACTTATCTAAAATAAGAGTACAAGTCATTCAAAACTGTTGATGTCAAAAGACAGCCACACAAAAAAAGGAATGAAAACCTGTATGCATTATTCATCTTGTAACTTTGATCTTTAAAGCTAAGAAACTTGAACAAGAAAAGATAAATGGCTTCTCAAGCTTTTTCTTTTAAAAATCAAATGAGGATGATTCAGGATAAATGAGAGATAAGAGTTAATAGGAAAGAGGGGGAAATTGCAATCACAGTGCTGCACCGAAGTTTCAATGCAAAGGCTTTGCTTTTTGTATTCAATTACAAAGGATTTCTTTTTTAGGTACCAGCATCCTTTTTCATGTATATGTAAAAGATTTCACCTATTAAAATTTCATAGCTTTTTTCTCCTACCACCTACATCATGACTTGATGTGAACAATTAGGAAGCTTTCTGAAGCACGGGCTACTAGTGGCAGCCAGATGCAGCTGTGAAATCCTGACCTCCAAACCTGGCTCAAACACCAACTTGCTCTGGAGGTTATGCAAGATATATATACATGCTCCCACTGGGAAAGTATTGATAATTACAGGCACTCTGACTGCATTCTGATTTTATTGAGGCTTAATCAGTTATGCAGGCATTGCCACTAAAATATGAGACAAATTGAGAGATGGATCCAAAAGCACATGAAGATTGCCCTGTCTAGATGGGATACGCACAAAATCCTCTTTGAATGTTTTGTGCTCCTGAGAGTCTGTAATTACTGCCAGTTTTTGCCTACAGATATGCTCAAAGGCCCCATCATCTTGGTTAGATTACTGATGTCAGCATCTTACATACAGGCAATTGCATCTGGGATTCACAAAGAAGACAGAGGAGCAACACAGTTCCTTAAGGGAGGCTCTGAGCAAACCTAACACAGACACCACCACATCCATTACAACTCAGAGCACACCAGCCATTTGCATCCACAGCAAAGCCAGAGGAAGAATGCCTTTACCTCACAGCATACTGCAGGAGAATTTGCTTATCTGAGCTTTCAAATTGTTACCTCCACACAAGCAGATATCACTAATCAGATGACAGAGCTAGACAGGCTGGGTAAGTGCAAGCACAGGCTGTGAGATGGAAGAAATCACACAGAATAACTAGGTTGGAAGAGACACCCAAGATCATCGAGTCCGACCCATGCTCTAACACCTCAACTAGACTATGGCACTGAGTGCCACGTCCAGTCTTCTTTTAAACACATCCAGGGATGGTGACTCTACTACCTCCCCGGGCAGACCATTCCAGTACTTTATCATTCTTTCCGTGAAAAACTTTTTCCTAATATCCAACCTACACCTTCCTTGGTGCAGCTTGAGCCTGTGTCCTCTCGTTCTGTCAGTTGCTGCCTGGTGGAAGAGACCAACCCCCACCTGACTACAACCTCCATTCAGGAAGCTGTAGAGAGTGATAAGGTCACCTCTGAGTCTCCTTTTCTCCAGGCTAAACAACTTTAACTCCCTTAATCGTACCTCATTGTTCTCCAAGCCCCCCACCAGCCTCGTTGCCCTCCTCTGGATGTGCTCAAGCATCTCAACATCCTTCCTAAACTGAGGGGCCCAGAACTGGACACAGCACTCAAGGTATGGCCTCACCAGTGCCGAGTACAGGGGAAGAATGACTTCCCTGCTCCTGTTGGCCATACAATTCCTAATGCAGGCCAGGATGCCATTGGCCTTCTTGGCCCCCAGGGCACACTGCTGGCTCATGTTCAGTGAGCTGTCGACCAGTACCCCCAGGTCCCTTTCTGCCTGGGCACTGTCCAGCCATACTGTCCCCAGTGGATGGGGAATGAGGTGAAAATTTCATGGCAGAGGTGTGTGGAAAGCAGTGGAGACACCATTTGAAAAGCAGTGGGAGGTTTTGGGGTACAACAGGAAGATGGGTGAAAAGTGAATAGAGGCACACTGGATTCACAGGCTTACAAGCAGCCAATACTCACTGTGATTCCTTTGAGTGCCCAAGCAGTCACTGCTAATGGTACTCACAGCCACTGACACTCCTGCCAACTACATCCAGACAAAATACATTTGGAAAGACCAAGCCCAGTGATTACAGCAGTCAGCAGAAATTAAGCTGACTGCACTTCCTCCTCAGCCCAAGGGAATGCAAACTCACAGCTTTTGGCACCAAGGGGACACACGTGGCTATGTCCTAATGACACTGGGCTGACATGCAAAAAAGATGGCTAGACTGATGGGGCTGGGAGCAGAGCTGTTCCTGGTGAGGATATCGAGAAGCCTACAGTCCTGGCCTAGAATCCTTGCTCCAAGCAATGGGTGGGTCTATGAACTTCACCCATGCCAAACATGTAAACACCATAAAGGGCTGGAAACAGAACCAGGAACTTCCCCACCCTGGTGAGCTCCATTCTCTCTCACTCACAGATATAACCTCGAATTTCCTTTCTCCACCGTGTCTCAGCTCCAAGAGGAGCATCACACAGCCTCTCCTAGTGCAGACAGATAATTTCAGAAATGGGAATAATACATTTGAGCTTTACATTGTCTGCAGTGAGAAATTAGAGCTATTCACTGGACTGCAATAAGGCACTCCTTTTCAGCTATATATATCACAGGAGGGATTCTTGATTCCATAGTAATCTCAGGAGAAAAATTAACTAGATGAGCACAGAATCACGCTAGTTCTGCTCTGTCCTCATGATAATGGTTTTTCAATTCAATAAATTAAGTTAAAAATCAGTATTTGCTTCACAGGCATGACCGTCATTCCCACTTAATTTGTAATATATGGAGAGGGATTAGCCACGTCAAGCATATGTTTTCATACCATGGCGTAAAGAACACACATGAGAAAAATCATGTTTAGCTTCAATGCACTGAGAAAAGTATTTATAGACAACACATTCAAGAGCAGAGGGGAAAAATATTTTGATGATGATTCTCCACCAGATGCATCCAGTTGATGTGTGTGCACTGAAGGGCCTACACCGAGTCTGGCTTGTGCTAACACTGAGTACTACTGGGGAGCTGTGCTCAAATTGAATGTCTTTTTCTATAAGCCCCATCACAGATAGCTGTGCCTCAACTTTCATTCTTTATTTGTTCCATTCACCTGTTTATAAGACATAAATGTTTATTTCTCTTCAAAGCACATTTATTTGCCCTACAAATGGCCAAAAAATACGCAAAGACTACTTTGATTTTTATTATCTCACCTATATAAACATATTGATTTCTTTAACCCTACCCAGGACAAAATAATATTTCCTTTTTATTGCACTCCTGAGGAAATAATGCCTTAACTTGGATCTTATTTATCTGCTATTTATCTACATCTTTTGCTTTAAACTCTGTCAGGAACCAAGCTTCCACCTCTATTTCTCTAGCATCCCTAATAGTCTGTAAAATCCAGTTCTGCTGACTCATAGATCAACACTGTTATTGCAGATGAGAAAAAAGCTTTCATATATTAAAAATAAGGTTGCTTCATGGACATATCTTTTTGAAGAGAGATATGAATCAAAAAAGAGATGTCAAGCATCATTCCTTATTTAAAAAAACTACAATTTTAATGTTTATTTTAAATCCCTTGTCAGAAAGGAAAGCATATGAAATCATTTAAACAGCCTTTGACACTTACAGAACTCTTAAAATTGCAATGAATCAAAGATCAACAGGCCTTTAAGAATGAAAACAACTGGAAATGCTCTAGAAGTGGAGCCGCTAAATTTTTTTTCATTGATTAAATGTCCACTGGTATTATGTATATATTGAACACCAACACATATAGTTTGGCATTTCCTGATCTGGTAATTTCATGGCTTAAAAAGAGGAAAGTAACACCTGTAAATTGAATTACAGAAATATACGGCCACAGAGTCAAGGAAAATTTTACCATCACATGAATGTAGGTGTTTGTTTTAAATACAGACACTTAAATTAAAAAACAAAACAAAACAAAAAACAAAACAACAAAATGTTGATTTAATGAAAAAAATTACATCTGTCACTTAACACCCAGCAATTTCATCATTATATCAGCTTTTGTACTCTTTTAATCTTTTATATTCCTGTTGCTAAAAATGCCTTAAATAGAAATAGAAATGCCTCAAAGGAGATAAGTGAACAGAAATTGAATAATTCTAAGTCAGGTTTCAAAAATAATTTTTTTTTTGCCATCTGCCCTCTAGCGAGTTGTCCCTTCCAGGTCCCAATCTCCCATCTCTCCCAGCCACTAGCAAAAAAATACAGATGGTTACTGAAAAGCTGTAAAGAGGTACATCTGAATGCATATTTATCCACTTGGCAAGATCCTGCTACAGCTGTAAGAGGATGCAAATCTGCATTACAATGTCACTTCAGTCTCTCGCCTGTGTGAGAAAGCACCCATGATATTAATAGTGCTGCTTAAGACAATGCCAGGCAAATATGAAGTAAATGGTTGCAGATGAGCTGAGCTATGGCAGCACTGTTAATTTAAACCTCTGAAAACAAACACTCATTCGGGTATCTGAAACAAGTGTATATCTACACCTCCATAAAATTTCTTTTTCATTTGCTTTTTTATAGGAGGAGGAACTGATAACATACAATAACTCTACCAGATGTCATGGTGAAAGAATACTACATAGGTATTTGATACAATCACCAGAAAAGAAAACCAAGCTGAGGGGCTTTCTTTCATCCTAAGAACAGTTTTAATAAGTACTGCCAGTCAGTGATAGGTATTTTTGTTCTGGGTATGTCTTTGTTTCGGCAGCTAGAAGAACAGTTTTCATGTCTAACAAAAGAAATGTACTTAAGGGACAACACCTGAAAATCCTTCAAGAGAATAAACTCTAGTAACAAAAACCACAAGTTTAGAAAGCATTTCCTGGGGGGAAGGGAGAGGTAAGGTAACTCTGGAATCTTCTCTTTATCTCTCTTTATCTCAGGTCAATTGACTTGTCATGGTAGGAAGGAGATTTGAAAAGGAAATTGGAAGTTCTTAGCAAGTATGATTGGATGAATTGAGTTAATAGTCAGCATTCAGCACAGGTTTGGTAGGGTACTTAAAAATTTAAATGTATGCATACACTAGAACTGCAGAATGCCCAAGCTTGGTCTTGTTTTTAAAAAACAAATGGAGTAACAGGAAATTTAAATCTCAAACAAAAAACGGTAATTTTTTTACCTAGGTTTCTGGGCTCTAAGTGTACTTCCATTAAACATTTGCCTCATTTCACTATATGATTGAGGCATATAAATTGTATGTACCTCTGATTTTGTTTTACATTTGTAATCCTTCCACTACCAACAGGATCCTAAATGGTGTGTGCTTTCAGATTATATGGTTTCACCATGTTGGCAGCATATAAATGATTTTTGATCTCCTTTTTTTCACTACCATTTGTGCACGACATTTAGGTTCATTAGCTTATTGTTTCACATGTCAAAAACTGAAAAAAGGATAGTTTTCTGATTTGAGAAGCTGCTTTATCTGTACTCTTGAATAATCGTGCACTGTATTCACAAGCTACAGACACAAATGAGTATGACAACACTGCTAATGAGAAAACAGCGCTTAATTTGAGATGGCAGGATAAGCCATCATCTTTCTAAAGAAATGTGTCTATATCCCCAAATCCTTTTTATCCTTTCTATTAAAATACACATCTTTGCTCCATGTATTATTTTCAACAGAATGCAAAAAAAGTCTCACCAACACTACTAGTAGTTTCTCTTTCTAACCAAAAATATTATAAGTTGCAGAAATTTGAGGTGGTTAAAAGGTAAGAAAATTCTAGGACAGTGATGGATATAATAAATTTCATTTCCACAAGCTTTGTATACCCTGCAATGAAGTACTGAGATGAGAGGATACATTCCAAGCTAAATGCAAACTAGCCCTTGTCTGTGAGGCAAGAAAAGGACATATCCTAGAAATTACAGTACAGCTGGATGTCCACATGCTCAAGAGACTAGTAATTTCAAATTAGTTGATTTTTGTGTTGCTTGAAAATCTTTTTATACTTACTGTAATTCTCTCATCTTTGTCATCTAGAGGGGTCCCATCTTTCTTCCATGATATGGTGGGTTCTGGGTGACCTCTTGGGGGCTGACATTCCATCACTGCAGGTTCACCCACAGCTACCATTACATCTGATGGATTTTGTCTGAAGTCATCCCGTAGAACTGAAAGAATAAAGAAAACGAGGCAAAAAATTACTCAACAATATACCAATAGCACAGCAAAGTGTTTTGTTTTAGCCTTTAATGGTGCCTGTTGTCATAGCACTTGAAATCAATGAACTGATCAGTTAATCAATTTTGTTTGGCATCTCTGGATGGTCTCTTGTATTTCCACACAGTAACACAGAAAACACATGTACAGCTCTTACTTAATTCCCAACGTACAAGCCAAGTGACAGGAAAAAGGCTGACATGGAGCTCACACAAAAGAGCTGCCTCACTGGTAGTACTTGTCATAAAGTCTTCCTAGTGTGTGTGCACAGGAATCAGTCTCCCTTCTGTGCCCACCACAATCATGAAGCAGATCCTCCTGAAAACTATGCTAACGCACAGGGAAAATAAGGTGGTGACTGGTGACATGGCTTCACCAGGGAAAAATCACACCAGACAAATTTGGTGGCCTTCTACGATGGGATTACAGCAGTGGTGGATGAGGGGAGAGTGACAGACACCATCTACTAGACTTGTGCAAAGCATTTAATACTGTCCTGCAAGACATATTTGTCTCCAAACTGGAGAGACATCGATTTGACAGATGGATCACTCTGTGGATAAGGAACTGGCCAGATGGTCACACTCAAAGAGCTGCAGTCAATGGCCTGAGGGACCTTGACAGGCTTGAGAGGTAGGTTTGGTGTTATTCAGTGTGGAGAAGAGAAGGCTCCAGGGAGACCTTACAGTACCTTCCAGTCCCTAAAAAAGGCTACAAGAAAGCTGGAGAGGGACTTTTTACAAGAACATGTAGTGATAAAACAAGGGGAATGGTTTGGAACTGAAAGAGGGCAGGTTTAGATTCTTCAGTATTAGAAAGAAATTCTTTACTCTGAGTATGTTCAGGGACTGGAATACGTTGCCCAGAGAGGCTGTGGATGCCCCATCCCTGGAAGCATTCAAAGCCAGGCTGGATGGGGCTCTGAAAAACCTGGGCTAATGCAAGGTGTGCCTGCCTACGGTAGGGGGGTTGGAATTAACTTTAAGATTTCTTTGAATTCAAACCATTCTATGATTCCTCTCATAGTTGAAGATGGCACAATGTCTTCTATTCAGGTAGAACATGACTTGGTCAGAAGCATTGCAGAGATTGCTTTGTGTCTCTTTTTTTCTGAAACACAAGGTCAGCTCGCCAGTAACTCGAAGGTTTATGACAAAGATTGGCCACAGGCCATATGAATTGTACCCATTGCTGAATTTATGGCAAAAATGAAGAAACTAAGTATACTTCCCAGTTCTCTGATGACATTAGAAGACACTAAACATTTGTCCAGCCTTAGCCAAACTCCTCTTTGCAATTTGGCTTGTGTCTTTTTCAAGCAAAAGTATTAAAAATCTCTCCTGATCTCTGAAAGTCATCACTTAGTCTAAACCAGGACCACATCGTTTGTTTGGAAGAAGTCAATTTTACTACCTTTACATAGAAAGAAAGATTTTTATTGTTGCTTCATTACTAGCAAAAGACACAGACAATCTTCTGCTATGAACTTGGGAAAAATTGAAAATATTTTCAGCTACAGAATCAATCTACGTTGCACCTAGAGGAAATAATATGTTTTCGAAACGGTAAATGATGTAACTTTTAGTTATTCAGAAAGGTATGTCAAAAGACCTTAGCTTCATTTCTGGTTTCAATAAAACTTTATCAAGTTTAACCCACCTTCTCCTAAAACATCCTTACTACACTGCCCTACGTGTTGATGCATCAAAGTTGGATACTTCAAATTATTTTTAGTTATGGAAGCACTAAAATACTATTCACGTACACTGAAAACATTATACATTCTTATTCCGTTTATACTCAATATGGCATTAATAACCAGATTCAATTTCTTGTGTTCCCAAGCAACTCTCAAGCCACTCAGACACAACAGATCATGTAGTGTAACTGGGTAGCTTGTTTCTGAAGTCAAAGAATTTTTTCTATTTACCTTTTTAGAGACTTGATCTGAGTTGGAGCCACTGGTCATATTATTTCCCCCCTACATTTCTCCAAACTAAAGAAGATTTAAAAAGAAGAAATAGGAGTTGCCATAAGTTACTAAAAAAAACCCCTATATACCCAGTTCTCAGTGCCAACAGCACATGAAAGTGCAGAAGAGTTTATTTGCTACACCACAGCTCTATTCCAACACAATAAAAGGAGTGTTTTGACCATGAGTAAGAAGCCTCTTATTCCTGCTGGAGATTGTATCATTTGGATAAACCCAAGAGACATATAAAAAGAAGAACCCTTAAGTTTAAAAAAAATTAAATCAAGTGATCTTAATAAACCATAAGTAGTTTTCAAGACTGGAAGACCTCATAAATCTAAGAAGAAAGCCTATCAGATAGCACCTCACACGGCTTTAACACCTTTAAAGCAACAAAAAGACGTCCAGTACTTGCACAATAAAAACAAATTACTTATGTAATTTCTACACTCCTTAGTCTTATAATATTTTTACAAGAACAGTACCTTGTCTGCAAACCAAGACCTTTCACAAATTAACCAGTTCTTAACAGAATACCTTAGGAGGACATCAAAGGTCCAGGCCACAGATACATCAAAACAAGTACTTTTTTTCCATTTACTATGAATTATTTGGCTCTAACATTACATAATGAAATGCTAACAAAATGTAATCCATTAGAGATTACGCCACAGATAGTCATCATGTAATTATTTTTGCAGCTGTAAAGTAGATACATGTTCTGTATTTTTGCCTCAGGCCCTGGCAATCCTGCATGAAGTTATAAATCTAAAATTTTCATCCTTTACTGAAAAAACCCCGATTTTTTTCTACTTTGTCCTTCATAGTCAAGGCTCACTGTAAATTGAGAATACATTTCCTTTTGAAGATATATTAGAAGTATACTTCGCAATCCAGTACAGCAAACACTTTCTTGTCACCAAATGGTCACATTTCACTACAGGCACCTCTTTCTAAATATATGCAGCTAGAATGAAAACAGATACATTAAGAGGTTGTTCACTTAATTATTTTTTAAAAGAAATCTAGTGCAGAATCTTCATAGATATAACACCCTGTTCCACCCCTCCCCATTTCTGACAGACCACGGTTAAAGTTTAACATTTTACCTAATATTCTCTAAAATACAAGGAAGAATAATTGTAATCATTGTCATTGCAGAGCCAGGACAACTTCCTGACCTTGCTGTGTGAACATGCTGAACTAATCAGGTTCAAGAGCAACTTTTGGATCTCCTCTTAAAAGTCAACTACTCACACAACTACTTCATGTTATGTACTATTCAATCAACTAAACAGTTTTACTTTCCCCAGAAAATCTTTCTCAGAGAAGAAGGGAACTGGAAATCACTTGAGGAGAAATTTTTATTGACAAGCAACATAAGTAGAGACAGCATTTTTTGTGTAAACCCTAAACAGTGCTTTGCAAAATGCAGTACTCAGTGGTTTTTTCTTAAGTTCTTTGTTGGCTATCATGAAAAAGTGTAGGGACTCACTACTGGGTGAAATGGGAGGAAGGTAGATAGCATTTTTTGCCTATATACATTGTAGATAATTAAGAAAGATTATTGTTGCAGTTTATCTTTAAATAACTGTGATCCAAAAACGATAAAAATAAAAAAACCAACCAGAAAGTTCTAGTCAATACTTGAAAAGAACGAATTTCTAAGGAACACATTAATTACCATCATCTATTGTGGATATCATGCCTTAACAGGTGGTATCATTTAAGATCTGGAAATGAGAAAATGTGAAAATTTTGATTACACGTCTATTCTAGTCCAGACACTTCATGGTGTATCAGTTCAAAGCAGTGCATCGAAATATACCTGGATCCCTAATCAACCCAGATCTTACAGCCATGGTCACCCAGTGAACAGAGAAAGAGAGGGAAATGAAGATGACTGGAGTGCAGTTTCTCAGTCAGAACAAGACAATCTCATTCCACTTCAATTCTTAGAAAAGACGTCACCCAAACTTGCTAACCACTAACTCTTTTGCACCATCCCAGACAAAGCACACTATTTTGCAAGTCTTCTTGTTAGAGAGACTGGTAAGCCAAAGTATCACACAATTAGATAACAGAAGAGATCCCCACAATTTCCACTCTTGCATCATGAAGATCACTTAAATCTTTCTTGGAATTGAACGTGCCTCAAAAATGGGGGAAAAAAAAAGTAAATAAATAGAGGAACTGCTCCTTCCTCACATTAATTAAGAAAGCAACCAGACCTCAGCTAATGAGCAAGTTTCCATCAGCAAACTAAACCCTCCGAACATCAAACAACAAGCTAAAGCTGAGCAATGAAACCTTAATGGCCCACTGCCCTGCCTTTTGGCTAATTTTGCTACAGCTCCAATATAATAGATTTTAAATTTTTTTTTAATACTCACCGACTCTATTATTTAATACTTGTAGATATACAAAAAGTATTTCCATGTTTCCCTCTTCCTCCCCAACAAAACAGCAGTATTTACAGTTTCCCCCTAATACTTAATCTGACTATATAAAGTATGATGGATAAAACAACAAAAAGGAGAGCTTGCTTTAAAATGCTGTAAGATTAGGAAAACAAAATGGGATTCAAGAGGTTATATAAATTTTCTAATCTCATGAAGGTGTAATCAAAGAGAAACTAATTATTTCTTAGTCAGGACTGAGCTATTATTCAAAAGCAGAACTGTTCCTGTAATTTAGGACCAGGAATGATCCCTTTTCCCCACTACTTACTGAACTTGTAATTCAAATTTACTGAGACACACCAGACATTTTTGGCATTCAAATATATTATAAGATGGTTGTCAGTTGGAA
>WEIV01015872.1:6699-26629 GCA_013390005.1 Calyptomena viridis
ACAGACCTCCAATAACATCCTTTTCCACAAAGCCTGATTTATATTCGTATAGAAGATGATGGATCTTTGTGAGTGACTTCATTTGTGAAAGAACAGCTCGTATATTATCTGACAGACTGATAGACTCATGTCCTGTTCTGCTATTTCTCTTCCTCTTTTTTCCCCAATTACAAAGAAATAAACACAGAGTGGAAGTTGGATGATGCGTGTCATGTTGTGTTTTGAAATCAATAAACATTACACTTTAAACTGCTTTCACACTGCTTAGGCTCATCCTCTAGGACTGGTTTCATAAAGAAATTGTGGATTTCATCAGTGCAGAAATTCTAATGTTTTCAAACCCCTTAATAGTCTCAAACTCCCATTTTACTTCAATGATGGGCAGAATTCAATCTTTTCTCTGCCTCCTAGAAGATACTGTAGGCATATTCAAAACCAAAATAGAGCTATAGCAAAAAATCATATTCACCAACACGTTGTCTGCTTGAAATGCTGAATGAGTCTAATCATCCACCCCACTCCAATTATTTTTCCAAGAGCCAGGAAGTGACTGGAGATGAGATTTTCTATTTTATGGGGTTATTTAATATATTATCAAGCAATACAACACTGAGAGCTGGAAAAAAAACCCCTTCTGAACACTGGCAGGCCACCTTCAAGGATGACTATGTGAATACTAGAAAAAGAGTGGCAAAAAGCTGAAAGGGGCTCAGGGAACACAAATCAGTAGGGAAGTGGAAATGAAAGGCTGAATATGAAAAAAGACAACAGGTGAGAACTGAACTCAGGATGTAAAAGGATGGAGAATCTACACATATGTATTGATCTGAAAACTCTTAGTCTGCTCCAAATCCACAACATAAAACATAGTGCCTGGTGTGTGGGCAGAGTAGTTGGCTACCATCTCTTGAAAATGAATGCTTATATCTGACAGAGAATAAGCTCCACATACAGAAGAAAGCTGCTAACAACAATAGGTTTAGTATCAACAGGTTTTAAAGTGGTGAGCTGCAGAAAGACATATTTTTCAAGATACATATGAAACAAAGTTCTATGGAATCTTTAGTATGCAAGGTCTCAAAGACTCCATCTGAGAGAAAGTAAAGATTTTAGTACTTCCATATTTTTTCCCAGCACTATACTACATATAATCATTTCTAGCCATAACAATCCTCAAGCATCTGATGAAAGTGATGAAATCCCAGAAAAGCTGAACATATAAACATATGGGAAACACAATTAGTAAACAATCCAGGAGATTAAGATTTTCCTCATTAAGCATTTGCTAAATAACTCAGGAGAACAAAACTGTAAAATTCAAAGTCTGTTGTAAAACAGTTTGCAAACAAAATAAAAAGCTAATTCCATGCAGCAACTGTTTTGTAACAAACTCTTTGTCTCCAGAATACGTTTTGGAAAAGCCAGCTTCCTGTGTCACCCCTTTTGAAAGCTATTTCAGAAGAGTATTTGAAAGTAATAATTTTGTTCTTTCTGCCTATCAGAACTTGCTTTGAACATCTTGTTTACTGTGCTTCTGAAGTGCACATGTGCCCTTCTTCAGTGTCATAACATCTATGCTTGTGATTTTGTGTAGTTCTCACAGAGGAAAGAAAGAGACACATGCTTCACTAAGGCCACTGAAATCAACCAAAGAATTTAAAACAGAATTTGTGCAATGTTGACATGATTCTGTATATCCATGTTATCAAGAACTGCAATTGAAAGGCTTCTTATTACATAAACAAAATCTAGAAATCCACTAACTCTTATCTATAAAGATATTTTATGAAAACAATTAAGCAGCTAAAGTTTTTCTACAGAGGTTAACTTGGAGTATATATTTGCTCTTTCAGACATTTCATATTTGGAAGAAAAGGGTAGGTAGCATTAGGTTTTTGTTTTGTTTTGTCAAAACTTAAAACAACTTTCTGAAAAGCATTCCCTTGAGATTTGCACAAAATGATTCTTTCATGGTAGTTCTGCAACAGTTTTTCAAGTCTGCTGCGAGAATGAAAAGTCAGATTTACACCAACAACTTACTGAATTCAAAATAATCTAAAAAAGAGGGAGGCAATTACAGGTGCAAAATGAATAAAGATATTCTACATATATTGTTGTGTGCCTGACCAATATGTGAAGCTTTTAAAATTGAATGGCAGTTGGACAATCTTAAGACTGAGGGGGTCATTTCTGAGGGTATATTTATGAGAAAAGGCTGTTCTACAGCTTCGGATCTTATGATGTCATTTGTCTTATTCTTGCTAGGAAACAGTAGTAGACAGTAAAAATAAACTTATTTGATTTTTGCTTTGTTCTTACTTTGCTGTAGCAAGTTACAAAGATGTTCACCTTATGATTTCTACTGCACAAACAGCAAAAGCATTTTCTGAGAAAACTTTCACAACTTACATGCGACTACATAATCAGAGAAAATTATTTAAAGAATGTACATTTAACTGGTCTACCTTTGTCAAAAGAACACTTTATTTGTGTGGAAAACTGCATTTGGCACACACAGCCTCAGCAACCAAACAAGATACATCAGCAACTGAACAAGATCAGAGCAAGATCTTATTTTCTGAGCGACCTGTGTTACATTTCAAAGTTCAATATCCATTCAGCTGTGAATGGAACTGAAAAGCAACAAGCTTGATTAAAATTCTCAGATGTATCAAAATGAAGCTTCCATGCTGCAAACATGTGTGTAAACTCAAGATGTACTCAAGTTCATCACTTTAAATAGGATTACAAAAACACCTAAAGGAAAGCATATGAAATGTTATTTCAAGGTTTAAATAAATAATTCAGATGGCTGATTTATGATATTGTTAAACCAATATAAATTTGGGCTGCTCCCAGATGAGGCAGTCCTATTCCCAATTTCCCACTCTGACTGTACTGCAGAGATTTGTTTGGTTGCCTCTGCAGTGCATGATGATTTAAAGCCAAATCAGGCCCCTGGACTCTTTGACTGCACAGCCACAGAACTGTCAGCCCAAGAGATGTAGCAAAAAGGCAAAAAGCCTGGGACAGTCCTGTTCAGCAGCAACCCCACTGGGTATTTACTACAAGTGATCATGGCACTGCAACCAAACTGAAGCAGAAGAATGCTTTATTTGACTGTGGTCCAGCATTTTTTTTACAAAATGTCAGTAAGAAGAAACTGTAAAATATTATTCAAAAGAAGTGCTATGTCATAGAAAAAAAATGGGTCTTCCTCTTTCCTGACCTTCCAAGTGATTAATGAATTGTGTTATTTGTTTGCATTTTCAAGTGATTAATGTTTCATTACCTAATGTAAAAATATTGTTGGAAAGCTCACAAGTGAAAAGATGAGTAGATGTACACTCTCAAGAGATAAGTGAAGATGAAAAGTACTGTACGTTAAAAAAAAATACAAATGAATCAAGAAAAAATTCACTGAATTAAAACACAACCTGAACCATGTTGTAATATATTGTAGAAGAAATTGCAAGATACTCAATTTTACTTTTGCCTGGTGACAGTGTCTATGTAAGGCTTTAAATTCTATCAGGATTAATAAATATTCCTCATAGTATCAGTCTAAGATAAACAAGTGATTTCCCATTATTAAGAAAACAAAGAAGGCAGCACACATGAAAAAGATTGAAATCCTAGGTGACTAGATTCTTTATTCTTACTGTAACTCTCTTCTACCTTTCCCTCCTGGGATTACAAGTGAGATCTGCATGATGAGTCCAGGACTACAGTATTTTTAAGCTGAACTGAAGATAAAACATTCCAACAGCTGTTCAAGGCCAGTCATTGAATGAGTAATCTAATAATGCTCTCAAATACCTCATGTGTTGCTAAGCTCTGTTCAGCACAATAATCAGCAACGCATATATTAAAATTACCAAACACCTGAAATATTCCTTCTCTTCCCTTCTGTCCCCATTGTGACTATTTTAAATGAAACTGAAATACAATTATACCTTCATAGAAGTACAAATATTCTTTATTTCTCCAATGTATAACTTGTTTTTCCAACGAAAAAGATTTAGCATATATCAACTTTATTCCTCCTTTCTGGACCATTCCCTTGTTTCTCAATGGACAATGTCTGGGGGTAGTGTTCTCAGCATTTCACTGTTCTCCTGATCTGTGCAACACTGCACATGCTCAAATTTAACTTAACCCTGTGTGCTTTTGTTTAGGATTGGATTATCCACCATAATTCAGCCTTGGAGCAGACTGGTGCAGTTGTGAATACTTACGAAACAATAATAAATGATAATCATTCTCTGACAGACTCACTATTTCTCATTTCAAACACCAAAGTCATAAAAACTACTTGATCAGCCTCTGGACAGCTGTGCAGCCCATTTCACCTTTATGTGCAAATCTAGGCAATTTGCTTTTTTTTCATTCATATGTGATCTTAAGATCACATCAGTACTGATATTTGATAAACTCCACAGTGTCAGAAACCAGACCAACGGGCAAACTTTCAGCACCTCTGCAAGAGAGGAAAAGATAGGAAAAACACAGCAAACTTAACAACAGATTAATGCACTGACCTCATAAAATTAGATGGGAAAGAGAGGGATCCAGGTCCAGCAAAAGAACAGAATTCAGGTTGAAACTTGATCTGAATCAAGATGGTTATTAACTCCCAATTCATCAAAAAGCACTGTGCTCCACATAAGGTGAAAATAAAAACCAAACCAAATCAAATTACAGAGTGGGGAGAGAGACAGAAAGGAGAAGCAGAAAGAGAGAAATTCCTGACTTGTCTTAAGGTGAGGAGCAGGAGCTTCACTTGCCTCCAGACACAAAGGTCACTGCTTTTCTTGCTAAAGGTCTGTTTGATTCTGTCTGATTTAGCAGTTTCTGCAACTAAGTCAGTGCAAGAAGCTTCTTAATATAAATTACAACAGAGAAGAGGCACTCAGTTTGAACAGGCCCACCACTCCTCCAATGTAATACAGAACTAAAGTATTTTTCAATTAGTTTTGTGGCCCTGATTTCATTTTTTCAGGCTTTTCTGATTTCCTTTACTACTACCTTTCCATTCCTCTTTCATAACTCTGCATCAGCTCTTATTTCATTATTTTTGCTGTCCTCACCTCCTCCTTTGAAGTGTAACTTCCTCAAGCTACTTGCCAGCTACTCTAGGTGCTACCCTGCTCTTTATTTTTTTTTATTTACTTCCATATCTTTCATATAACTGTCTTTTCCTTTCAGAATTTTAACTACTTTTTCCAGTTACTGACCATAGTCTGTTTTGATGAAATAGTATAGGCAGCATAGATAATATCATACATTGCCACAGAAGTACATGATTAAATGCTTTTCTGAATTCTTTTACTGATTGCTAATTGTTATACTAAATTCCAGAATCAAGCTTCTAACAGTTAAAGGCTGACATGTCACTGGCCTCTAGCAGGCAAAGGAAAATGAAGTTCCCTATCATAACTGAAAGCAGTTAGCCATTTCCTAGGTGGCTTCAAGCCACTATATATATAACTGCATTTAAACACAACCAATGCTGACCCAAGCCTTGTACAACTACCAAGTAAAAATGTGACCATCACCTTTGACTTAGATCCAGTACAGCCATTAAATGACTTTGAAACTGATGACAGCGAGCTGTTTCAGAGTGAGGAACTGAATCAAGTCATTACAAAAATAGCTTACTAAAGCATAACTCAGTGCTCTCCTCTCTTCTTTTCCTCCTTACTTCACATGGATATATAGACTATCAGAACAGAAGAACAAAAGGCAATGAGAGAAAAATTAAAAGTATATTTCATAGTAAAATACTTCATTATTACTTGAAGTAACAACCCCCAGATGAGGACAACTCTGAACTCTCAAAAAGATGAAACACTCCTTCAGGAGCATGTGACATGTTTTCCTTTAATGTGGTATTTAAAACAAGGAAATTAGTTTTTTGTAGGAGTTCTCATTTGATTTGAAAGAGATTGTTTGAGACATTATACAGACATTAGTCTGTATAATGTTTGAGACATTATACATTTGAGACTGTATACAGACAAGTTCATCCAGTTTCTAAAGTCACAATTTCTCTCTCATACTTTACAAAACATCCAAGCTCCAGATCACTCAAAATCTAAGATTTGCAGCTTTATCTCCAGCCTTGGTACAATACGAGGTGTGGAAGATCTACAAGATGGAATTCTCACCAAAAACATCCCTTAATCAACTTGTACACATGAGTAAGTCAAGTCAAAAAGCTGAAAACAAAACCACAAGATACTCCAACATCCTTCACTACTTTGTTTAATTTTATAAGACTGAAGCATCCTATGCTGGCATCTTAAACATGCTCCAGCACCAGCATGTTCTGTCTCATTAATGTATTGTTACAGTATATTGTTTACCATCCACTTTATCTGCAGATCCACAGAGAAAAGCTGTCTACTATTTCTTCTAGCCAAAGGTATTTAAATGCCTAAATATATAGCCAGGTGCCTTACTAGGATTTCTAATGTACTTGGTTGCAAATTTAAATGAAAAATTACTTTTAAAAATTGAGATATGTTACTATATCTCAAGGATAGTGGTTTCTGCCTGTGTGAATTCATGTCACCAACTCAGTTTCTGTTAATGGGAACGTGCCTTTTGATTTTTAAAAGGCAGAAACATTGTATTTTGACAAGCTTAGATAAATAAAAAAAAGGAAATAGTGATTTTTAAATTAAATACTCTTTTATCTAGTCAATATTGTAGAAGATACGCTTCTGAATAATGCTTAAGCACATGCGGTATGTAACAGCATACCTGCTACCTTTTGTTAGTTCCTCTGTGTTTTCTCTCCTAACATAAAGAAAGATGTCAAGTTCTAAGGGAGAGACAATAGGAATTGTCATTCTGTGGTGATGTTCAGTAAGAACCCCTAACACAGAAATACTGAAAGACTGGCCTCTGTCTTCAGTTCTCTCTCACTATCAACACCTGCTATGACAGAGACAGCTCTAATGGTTTGCAGAACAAACTGCATAAACTCTGTAAATATCAATGCTTCAAATCGTAGTTAGCAGACATTTGTTTGAAATCTGTGAGACTTCTGTTTTTTCCAATAAGGTCTTGTATCCAACAGTACTTATATGTCACTATAAGTTTATAGCATTTGCTAGTATTGTCCTGGTTTGGAACAAATATATTCAAAGGGATAAATACTCTCTGATAAAAAACAGGCAGCAATGACCCTCTCCCACCAGGTTCAAGGAAAGAAATATTTCCTCGAAGGAAAGTGAAAGGGAAAAAGGAAAAAAACCTATTTATTTAACAAACACAAAAGGAAAATAATACTAAACACTAAATAATATATATATTACAATAAATAATGAGGTCTCTCACTGGAAGATTGGACCCAGGGTCCCAGGCCAATAGTGGGGGGCCCCCCAGGCCAGACTGGTGGAAAAGGCCTCCCAGTGAGGTCTCGACACTCGGATGTCCCAACAAGTCCAGGAGAGAAGAAGAAGAAATCAAAAGTCCAGGAAAATGCATAGGTCCAAGTCTCTTCCTCACGGAAAAAAACCCCAGCCTTACTCACCGAAAAAAAAGAGCTAGAAGCCTAGAAGGGCCCCCCCTTTCAGCCAGGCTGCCAAAAGGAAAAAAAAAAAACCAAACCAAAACCAAAACTGCACAGCAACATAGCAAAATTGACCTTGAGACAGAATTATTTTGAAAAGATTTCTCTAGCTAGGTTTTTTTCTCTCCGCTCTTGGGGCTCAGTTTTAAAAGCACAAGATTCATTTTTTTTCTCCTGGCATAGAGGAGACAAATATGGGATAATCGTAAAGTCACCCCAAGACAAGTATATTGTGCAAGTAGACTTCTCTTGAAAACAGTGACTTCTAAATTAAGAGATAATAATAAAATAATAATTACTCACTTTAAGAAAACACAGAAATTACTTGAAAAAAACAATATTGCTTTTGCCACTCTACAGAAATAGAAATGGATAAAGTAATAAAATGGCCTTATGAAGTCATCTTGCTGAAAGTATTGGGACCATGTGTCTGAAATCCATATGATGCCAGAGCAGTGAAATGCTAGAGCAGCAACCTGGGAATTTGGCATTCGCCTGCACATTCAAAAATCATTAATTTGAACTTCTGAAATGTCCTCTGTCAGAAATACCCATCCCTTGGAGCTGTTTATGGATTCAGAGAAAATAAGTTATTATTATAAGTAGCACAGTGAAGAAAGACTGGAAGAACAGAGTAAGTTGAGACAAAGGAATGAGCCGATATTGGGGGAAAAAAAGACTAATATTGGAATTAACAATGCAAAGAAGAAAGAAATACTAAATGGGAAAAAACTTGCAAGCATGTCAAGAACAGAAGAAACTATAGTGTCAATTAACAGAGCTGTCCCGGAAATTTTTAACACTAAGTGTATGGAAACGCTGCTTCAGAATGAGGAACCCTTCCGGCTACTGAACTAGTCAAAGTGCAAAATCAAAAAAAAAGTGTCAGACTCAGCCATGCTATGCTTGAATCTAATTAAGTCATTTTTGGAATATAAAATGTATCCTAAAAAAAAAGACACACTCAAGCTAATGGAGCACATGTCTCATTCCTCAGGTACTCTTTAATTCCAGTTACTGCTTAGTTGTTGTTGTTAAGAAGAAGTATTTTTCACTTCAGCTAAATTTTCTCACCAATCTCTTTCTAACAGCAGAAGTCACTTACATTAAAGACAAACATCAGAGAACTGTAGAAAGAGTTCTTTGGCAAGTTATTTTCTCTTACAAATGTTACACTATTGTCTGTTTTAATCTCGTTGGTGTTCTTTATGTAGAATTTTTGTAATCTGCTTCTTTTGAGTAGAGGCCATGTCAGGTGATTAAAATTTTATCAGATTAAAGGAATTCTCTCTTCTGCTAAAATTTATACTGCTAAATTTAGATTACACTGGAGCAAAAATGAGGTATGTTAAAACTGTGATTTTAAAGTGACTAATGACTATCACTTATTGTGGCACACCACTTTCTAACCAAATTCAACCTCTAGTAAAATGACAATATTCACACTAACTTACACCAAATAAGAGCTCTGTGGCAATCCCTGACTACTGGACTTAAACCTTTTTGTGTCTCTTAGTGTACCTAGCACAGGTTCTGCTAAGTATGGATACACCATTGCCTTCTAAGTTTGTATTTCTCAGTTATGTCTAGGCTGTAATATAGAGCACTGCTCCTGAAATAGGAGTTTTAAAAGGTGAAGTATAATATGCTTTTTGTAACTATCTAGCATTATCAAGATATAAGTATTTTTAGGACTTTGAAGCAAAATTTTATTTTCTACTATTGTATTTCATCTAGTTTTCCATCCTCTCTGTCAACATTCCTTTCCTGTTTCCACTCTAAGATATTCCTCTTCCTAGAGTTCTACCCCTTCTCTGTGCTTATGAGCCTCCCTTGCTCTCTATGTATATTTTTCTTCACTGTATATTATGTAATTCTCCAAGGATCAGAATATTTGTTTTTCAGTCCTAATCTATTTTCCTGTCCCTTCTCTTTTCTAGGCCCATATCTACTCTTTAGTATACTTGCTCTTTGTTGATTATAGAATAATGTAACTCTACATTAGCCTTCCTTACAAACTAAGTACTACTAGGATTCACTTCCCTCAAGGTAAATTTTAATAACCTTAATATGTAAATGTGTTAATCTTTGGTAACTAGATTCAAAAGTTTCTAAACCCACTTTCTGTTCATGCGGGTTTTACGCTACAATCACAAACTCACAAACTGCCAAATATTAATTTCATTTTCTGCAGCCAGATAGAGTTGCTTCCCATGCACTTATTTAATGAAGTTCATTATGAATTAGAATAATTTGCCAGTGGTGATCAATAAACATTTTTGATATTTACAGAGTAAGTATCATGAAGAAAAACCCCAGACTAAAAGGATAGAGTGAGGGAACAGTCTATAAGATTTTATTCGTTTAATTAGCAATGGTTTCATAATCTTCACAAAACAAGAATGTTTCTAGTACATAGTAATTTACTGCTCCTCACCCCTCCCAGTAATAATGTCACCCTCCTAAGCAAAGTTCACTTGAAGTCAAATCACAATTAAAGCAATTTTGAATTTTACAACAAAAGCCTCCAGATGCAGCATGCTATCAAAAATTTGACTGGGATCCAGAAGTCACATTTTTTACTATTTCTTTTCAATGGAACTTTCAGGCAACGAGTGTTAACAGATGCCACTACACACTAGATGGAAAGTGCAAGAGATGCAGGATCCTTGGTGTGACCAGGTTATGAATTTGCTGGGTACTACACTGCCTGAGCAGGATTGTGGCACACACATAAAATCTCATGCATCTGTGCCTGTTATTTTAACGTATCTGTGGTTTTCTCAGTTTAACCAATTTTCACATATTCCAACCAAGTGGAAACAGATGGTTCATCACATCAAACATTGTTAAACTCGTAAGTGGGATGAGGACAAGAGAAGACCTTACTGCAGATAACTAAGTATTGTAGGTGGATTTCAAACTGTCATTAAGTGGTTAAATACCTGATTACTGTTTGCTAAGATACCCGATATAAATGATAAACTCTTTTATTATAATTGTTTGATCTGATGACCGAAGCCACTTAACAAATGGCAAGCCTCTGACTGCAACAGAAAACTGCAGGATTTTACATCACAAACAAAAATTATACCATTCTGCATTCTGCACAGGCAGGGCTCAAAGCACAGAGCATATAACAAGCAGGTCTGATTTTGTCTTTGCAGAATAAAGTTGCAGAAACACTAAAAGTTTCTGAGGAAAGTATATTACACAATAGAAAAAAATTAATTCTGTGCTAATTCATTGAGGAAAAAAAATTTTATTTTATCCAGTCACTCAAATAGTACATGTGGAGTTTTCTTCTCATGATCAGGTCAGGGAGACTGAGTTATTCATAATATGGAAACTCAATACTACATATCAAATTATCAACTGCACTTTAGAGTCTTGTCTTTACACTCAATTAGCAATCTGCAATTCTTAAATAAAGAATTTAATCCTGTATGACATTCCAAGACTTTCGTATCCATTCTGATTGATGCTTCCTGTAAACACTTCGTTCACATTTTCTACACTGTATCCACTTTGACCTGGTTGCTTATATGTTGTTTCATATGAAAATACTGCATCTGTGTATTTAGCTGCCTACTATCACAATTGGATTAGAATCACAAAAGAAACAAGGGACTTTGGGAGAGCAGGATGAAAAAAGAAAAGCACAGTTCTACACTCTCTTCCTCTTCTCAACATTAACATGAAACTGCACTTTGAAAATGAGCTGCCACTTGCTGACGTGAAATTTGTGAATTCATTAAGTGTAGCATAATTGTTCATTCTCTCAATGCAGTTGGTTGCCTGAAGCCTATTTCTTTGTAAAAAATATGCAAGAACAAGGATCACATTAATTCCAAGAAATCAGCAGAGAATTAGACAGTTTTATTATGTGTCTGAATTTCAGAGTCAACTCCAACAAGATGAAAGAAACAGATCTTTAAGAATAAGGGATTAAAGCAGTAACTTCTAAATAATCAATAATATAATTAGGTCCCCATGCAAACAACTTAGAAAAAAAATAATTCTATAGCTGAAGTTTTTTATGCTCAAACCTTTTATTTTGTTTCACTTAGGTCACAATTAACTCAGATTCCACTCCAAGTTGCATACTGCAAGTTTCATAGTGAGCATGAAGCACAAGCCTGCAAAGCAGTCCTCAAGGGATGAGCCTTTCAGTGACCACAGCTGGGGTCATTGGCACATCAGATGTGCTGGACCTCTCTTAATTCAGCATTAAAGAGAAGCAAAATAAAGTTTAAATCAGCTTTAGCCTTGGTCCCTCAAGGAACAGAGATTTGATTTGAAAGCACTGTTTCTACTAAGTAATTCCATTCTTCTCAGCACATAAACATTCAACTGAACATTTAACATTTTTCTTCCCGTAAACCTTAGTGTACTGAAATTCAATCCATGTGGAGTGCAACGTAAGTAATTTTTAATCGCTATTGAAATAATAAAATTTAGTGGTTATCTTAATACATATTTTTAATACAAATAATTTTAATAACCACTCTAATAATCACAAACTGAAACAACTACATCAGCAGTTCCATCATCACACACTCCTCTGAGATAAGCCCTGGTGTCTGTGGCAGCAGCCCAAAGTTGTGAATCTGGGCTATCACTGCAATAGCTACCAGCCTCTGTACCTTAAATGTTTAGCAGCACTATTGCTATGCATTATCCCTTTACAGCTGCAGGTGAGGGGTTAAGGAACATACTGCATTAATGACTCCAAATCACTATATAGCTTTAATAGATGCTATTCCATTTATCATTGTCACTACAACCATCTTCCATAAAAGCATCTTGACTAAGTTTTATAAATTAGAACATTAAATCAAACAATGAATTTTTTAAAATATGATGCCCTCTCAGAAATAACGATATGGGAAAAAATGGCCTACAGAACATAGATTTGAAGAAGACTGTTCTTAGTAAATGAACAGACATGAACAGCAAATAACTGGTGTAGTTATTTGAGCCTATTCCTATCTCTCAGCTAAGTTTAAAGAGGCAGCTATGAAGAGCAGAGAGTGTCATATTCATTTAAAAACAACCTGATTCTAATAAGAATTATTAAGGAAAGGGAATAACAAAGAAGGTATCTGTTCCAGTCTCAATTTACAAGTATCTTTTTGAAAACTAAAAAAATATAGCTGTCCCCTTCCTTTTTCATATGTTTGAAAGATGTAATTATTTAGACCTTCTCAAGTTGCTTCTATAGTCACTTCAATTTCTCTAACTCAGATTGTATTTATTTTCAGAAACTTGAATGTAATTTAATTATCATGAACAGTATTTTCAAATTAACATAATTGCTTTTTGATCCTAAGTAATCAGACACAGTTATTTCTTCCTAAGTAATCTGTAATGGCTTGTGAAGTGTTCTTCACCTTTTTTTTCCCTATCATTATTAAAGGGGACTTTGACATCTCTGTTTCTCAATGCTGCAATATCTCAAACTCCTATATTAAAATGGTAGCAGTTCCATGCTGGTTTACAAGTAAACGTCTTAAACTGGGATTTTGCCTTGCCCAATCTCAAAATAAGATCTGCGATACCAAACAAACTTCAGATACTAAACATTGTAAATTTTCAGGATAACTTCGTAACATAGAACTTAAGAACAATAATGTCTTTTCTACTTTCTCCATAAAATTTACTTCCTCCAAGCAGTCATTGACAAATAAATAACTTTTTAATGGTTTATGACTTTTTTACTCTTGATATACCCCAAAATTTACATCCTACAAGATTGTGGGTTACTTTTCTGGGCAGTACCCCAGCCTCAGGACAACTTTCCCTTCTTGCTAAATTATGGACTAAATACTACTTACTTTTATCCAGGCTACATTGGGAATATATTCTGGGGAATATCACTGCTTTTTACAGTCAACTAAAGTTTGGCTACAGGTCAACTTGAAAATATGTAAACTCCCTGGACAACATGTTGATCTGTATTCTTGATCTTATATACATATTTATATTTCTAAGAACTGCTGGTTCCTCTGTCAAACACTGCCATGGTAGGTACTCCGGTTGCCTTTTTATGTCTTGTTTAACAATGATGGCCTCTGACTTGTACTAATTACAACTCTTGTTCTGATTCCATGGAGGTTTTATAAAACATATTGACAGATCCAATTTTCAGACCTCCTTGTCTCATAGTTCACAAATACTGACTTGACATGGAAGATTGCTGCTTAATGGACACATCTTCCAGTAAAGAGCTTATAAAATCTCGTGAAAGTCATATTAATATTCCCAAAACACTAAATAATTTGAAAATGATAGTCCTGTTTTGCTTTGCTCTTTGAAAGTATTTTTTCTTTTCTCTTATCTCTATGACCTAAGTAAATCCTTTTTTTTTATATTTCTTCACATGCTTTACAGTAATCCTAAAGACATTAACCCAAACAACACTATTCATGAGCAGTGTAAAGCAACTGCAACTCTATGTATCAGGCTAAATAGCTTCCATTTTATTCTTACACCAATTTAACTTGCCATATACTTTGAACATTTTAGCTCACATTTTAAAGCCTCTCTGTTTCAACCATAAGCTTGGACACTGCTGTATGTACTCAACCTGAGGAGAGAGAGGTATTTAAAATTATTCCAATCAGAAGATTATGGACTTGGACCTGGACTTGGTTCTGTGGTACCATTTAAACAACTGGGTCAAAAAGTGTTCCTTCAAGCAGTGATTCTCATCATTTAGTCACTATCTTGATTATGCTATTGCCTGAGGACTGTACCAATATTCTGTTTGAAAATATGTTTTGTGTCATGTTATTTCATTTTGTACTTAAGCTGTACAGCACCACTAAACTAACCACCTCAGTTTTACTATCAGCAATGTGCTCTTCAATACTCACCACACAGCACTGTGAGCTCTGCAGAGTTTTTAGGCTTTCACATTACTGCTTCCGATAATGTGGGTTTTCTTTAAAGTATAGCTGCCTACTCCTGTCAGCCTCCATTGTACTGCAGCTGAAGAGTCACAAGAAGAATGTTATCTTCTCAACCAGTCTGTAAAATCATACAGCGTTCTTCCCAAATTTATTACAGAAACATAACCCACAAGTCTTGTTGCATTTGTTCAGGGTGTTTTCTGGACTGTGTAAACCTTGAGTACTCACAATGTGAGTCATGATTCCCCCAGAACTCAATTTTTAATGACATCACGGCACTCCATAAGCAGCTACGGTGACACAAATCTGAGGCTCCCCTTGAAATGCACCATTCAAGGGGTACCTTTAATGAGACTATCATGACGTAATTTATGTGAAAGCTTCCAAATTTTCCCTGTAGAAAGATCTGACAGTAGATAATGAAAAGTCCCCACTTACCTTCTGGGTTTTTGGTTTAGTTGCTTGTTTTTGTTCATGTTGGGGTTTTTTTTGTGGTGTTCTTTTTTGCGTTTGCTTGGTGCTCTCTTGGTTTTGTTTTGGGGTTTTGGTGGGTTTTTTTGTTGTTGTTTGTTTTGGTTTTTTTTAAATTTTAGGGTATTATGCCTTTTCCTTGAAGTACTTTAAATACACTCTGTGAGTTACTCACTGAATTTTCTAAACTGGCTCCCAGACTGTTCTTAGCAGAGTTCGCACATACTCTGATCATAGCAGGTCCTCATTTCACATTTGTTAACCTTAGCACATTTATTCACATTTGTAACAGTTATGCAACAAGGCACTGTCAAAGAATTTTATTCTAAGAAGTGATGGTAATGTCTTGAGAACACAATTCAAGTCTATTTTCAATAAGAGACAATGCTGTCTATTCAAAAATCCAGTCAAGATAACTGCATGGTTGAGAACTCCAGAATAACAGTGCAAAAGGAAAAATAATATATTTCTAACTCAAAGATAGGAAAGAGTGTAAAAAGTTAAAGTAAAGTTGCTATGATCCACCATAATTAGCTCTAGTGATTACTAGGAAATTAAACAATATCTAAGTAATTAAAAGCTGCAGTCATCTTATTCAAAACATAATCTTTCTCACCTATTAAAAATAAATGGCAATTTATGTAAATTTAAAAGTCTAATCTATTTAAACTGACAAAGTCAGGTGACTAGTCCTTATCCAAGAAAATTTCCATAAGATTCACTGGGAAGGTCTGACCATTTTAAAAATGGCACCTAGGCCAAAGGAGAGAAAAAACCAGTGATTTTTACTTAGAAGATTAATGCACAAATGGAGATACTCTTAATTAGACATCTAAATTCTTCTTGGTGCATTTATGATTTTATACCACACTGTGGGAGACACAATTCAGAGAGAGAGAGAGGAAGACTATATAACAGTGTGTGTGAGTTATAGTTCTCTATTATCACAGTTGTAAAAAGAACTCAGAATGTATCAGAACTAACAGCTCACTGACACTCCCCTGAAGATTTCTCCCTGTAGCACAATGCCAGAAGGCAGGGATGTGGAGTGAATAATCCTTCAGAAGAGTTCACTGTTGAGCTGGTCCTGTTCCCATTAACTTCAATGGCATTAGCATTCAGCTAAATAGCTTCAGCATAGCTGAGGTCAAGCATTTTTAAAAATTCAGCTTAAAGGGGTACTTTTGGCACATTTTACAAGAGCAGCTTCTGCTTTGACATACATCTTAGGAGAAAAACACTCCAGTTTACACTTCGTGATGGCCTTCCACTGGTACAGAGCAGATTCTAGAAAATTGTTTTCAACATAGTAGCAACCTCCTTATACTTTGATAATTCCTCTTCAAAGATTTTCTTTTACAAGATGTGTCATATAAACATATACAGCCAGTACTCATTTCTCAAGCTGACTGAGAGCTGAGGTAAATCCCCCAGCAGAATGTCATTACAAGTTATTATGTTGTAGGTACTTTATTTTTTGAGAGCTGTGCTTGACTGAAACAAAGCTGAAAGCAATCAGGAACCCATAAACTACAGTACAGTCTGAATGACTCTTTGGGTCACGTGGGAACTTAAAGCAACCTCAAGCTGCTCTGACATTTTGATTCAAGGGGCTCCAGGCAGTAATCAGGAAGCGGAAAATTTGGAGGGAATACAGCATGTTCAAAATAGTCTTTCCTTCAGCATCCCACTACTGTGCAGGCATTCACACTGCACACAGCCAAGACTACTTATGCATGCAATAATTAATACCCCGTTGATGTTCTACCTGTGCCAAGCAATCTTGTACTTGTGATGGTATTGCTTCCTAGAAGGATTTAACCTGTAAATACTCATTTCACTACGCAACCTTTTTTTTTTTTTTTACAAGGATATTTTAAATTAGGGCAAAATAGCTGTTTTCTATGTTAAAACATTTATTCTATCAGAATCTGCTCTTCCTTTTGTATTTTACTGAAATTCATAAAATTATGGGAAAAGAACAAAACTCTGCCAGACAGATCCAACCATGCTTTTGTCCATTTGAAATCCACATTGATCAAGAATGCAGAGTAAGAGTGTCAGAGTGCAAGGGGAAAGGACTAATATCTATGTGTAAGTGTCTACACTCTCAGAAGTGGAGGTAAATTTATCCAAAGGCTTTGATGTTTGGCTAAAAGAGATCTTTTGTGCATAATGATTGGATGAGGTCCATAGGATTTAATATAAAGTTCCTCTGAGATAGGAAATTTCATAACCGCGTTATTACAATTCCTATCAATATTCTTAACCGACTTTGCCCATTATTGCTCTGATGTAGCCCCCTGCCTCTGACTTCTGTCTGATTGCTATTCTGTTTTGAAGAACATACTGCTTTCCTGAGTAGTTGATTCCTTTTTGCTTGATTTTTTCAGTTGGCTATTGTCCAACTCCTGCTCATTAGCTATCTTACAGTTTTGATTTGCCTGCATTTGTGTTACATACATCTATAAATACACAATAGGTAGCAACTGCACTGCAGCATGTTGGCATATGTTTGCCTCTCCATTTGCTGTCACTTCCTGTGACATGAATAGTACTGGTTACTACAGGTCAATGTATCAAATCATAGGCTGTTTTTCAGGCTTAAGAAAAGTAGTTAAGAAAAAAATGGTATGGTAAGGTGCTGTACAACCAAACCTGTATGACCATATTTACTTCTGGATTTACCCACTTAGTCTAAAACTAAGTGTCTATGATTCTTGAACTGAAAAATGCAGCATGTGCTCCCACACTCTAGTAATAAATACATAGCATGCCTATAAGAAAATTCTGTTAAATAATAAGCATGCATTAGAATAAAATGTAAAACAGCTCAGTTTGCATTTACCCACTTTTAACATCTGAAAATTTCAGTACAGCAAGTAAAGCCAATTTCTCCCTCATTAGAAAGATTTGCATCTGCATTGTTTTCTGAAAGTCCACATTTTTACAATTAAATTTCAAGCATAAATTGGATAACTGGTATAATGTTCATACAGCAGAGATATATACTCTGCTGTGGTGCTCCAAAGAACTGTCTTTTCTTGATCAGTGCAATCTAGTAGGAAAGGTTCTTGTGAAATGCACACAATTATATCACAGCTAGATGCTGATTGATTGATATAAATCACATATAATGCATCCTTAATTTTTACCACCTCCATAAAATGTTGCAGACTCCTGTGCTCATTTTAGGAGCACTGTCTGAAACAATTTATACTTCATCCTACTCCATGGAAGGTTTATTTCATTCATTCATTAACAAGGATGGAAATTGCATCCAGTTTTCACTATTAATAAACACTGTTTTTCTTGACATCCAGGTCAGTACCTGTATTTGCTTCTGAATTGAAGTTGCCTCATGAAATTATTTTCTACAATTCTGTTAATTCCATTCTTGTCTGGAGAGGTCAAACTAGCAAAGGAATGGTCACCAGCACCTTATTTTGAAATAACTTTTGGCAGTGCTATGTAAGTCTGCACCTGCAACCAACAGGATGAAAATAGTCCCTGCAGTGATCCCAATGTTTATGTAGAATATTTTTGAAGGAAACCAGAGTAGGTACATTCACTTGGACTATACTTGCACATACGCATATGCACACGTTTTTCCCTATTAGAGCTCCCTTTTTGCCATACTAATCCTAATGGCTTTTAAAGGCTTTAGCTACTTCATAGTAATCACCAGTGAAAAATACCTACAGATCACTGGCATGCTGAAAGATAGAACACAAACATCTAAAAAACTTTGTTCCCTTCCCTCTATTCAGACCTAAGTCAGCTCTCCACAGCTGAGCAAGAACTTTTCTGGTTGTCTTCTGAAAGCCACAGCAACCCAGAGCTCCCAGCTGCTTTTGAGGATGCCAGGACTACATGTTTTGCCTTCTGTAACAGTACAAGAGTACAAGCAACAAAAAAATCTACCTTAATCTCCCTCCCTTCTATTTAAAGGATATCAGAGTCTTTTCTGCAGTTTCAGCTCTTCCAGTTTATAAGCTATTGATAGACATATAAATTAGATCCTTAGAGCTGTTTGTAAAAAGATATGAAGAGGAAGAAAGAAAGGGAATTTTCTCCAAATGCAAAAAAGGTACAACCTGTCCTTAAGCAGCACTTTTAAGGACCTTCCTGGCCTTTCAGAGCTTACAGGGTAATTTCACATAATTCATGAATTTGAGTAATGTCACATGATTTTTCCAATAAGCCATAAAAGTAAACTCTTGTTAAAAAGAATTAAAATCTCAGTATTCAATTGCATTATCAGAGGGGTCTCAAATTTGCCCTTAATAAGCCAGTTATTGCCGTCAGTATTCCACCCCACAAGAATACCATAAACTTTCAACATAGTAAGCACTCCTGCTATTTGTGTGAAATTAATTTTGAGCCAGCTCAGCGATCAATACCCCTTTTATCACAAAGGAAATAGTCCATTATTATTTCTGTGGCATAAGTTATGACAAATAAGGAATTTGTTGAATTGAACTGTAGCCATGACATACGGTTTTGTTATCAAGACTAGGCACACCCCTTCAAACCTGCTAGAAAGAGGATACAGGTAACAGAGTGGGTTATGCTGCTAAACTATCTCACATGCTGTCTTGGAGTGACTTTATAATTTATCTCATATCCTTATTTTATGCCAGAAAAATGAATTTTATGCCTCTAAAACTGAACTAGAGAGTGAAGAGAAAAACCCAGCTAGAAAAAAAAACCCACAACTTTTCCAAAACAGTCCTGTGTTTTGAAGGTCAGAGATTTTGTGGCTCCTGCTGTTTTTCTTCTGAGTTGCCGGCGTTGAGTTTTTTTTCTTTGGTGGGGGAATTGTTTTCCCCACCCGGCCACCCCCGGCCTTAGGGGATTTTTTTTTTTGTTTTCCCCTTTGGGAAGGAAACAGACCATTGGGACTTTCTGGTTCTTTTTTCCAGGATTTCTTTTGGGTTTTTTTTCTTTCTCCTTTTTTTTT
>WEIV01015872.1:34125-71506 GCA_013390005.1 Calyptomena viridis
GCTCTGCTGGAAATGGAGAAACTTCGAGCAGTTTCTCCAAGAAGCCTCCCCATAGGCCCCCCTGCTAACAAGAAAAAACCTGGCCACTAAAAACTACCACATTGATCTAGAAAAATCCAATTACTCTATAAAGCTGCTGTTAGAAAATTTCAAGAAAGAGCTAACCTTTTGGAGCACTAAGAATTCTAGTGAGAAAAAAATAATAATAAAATTACTATTTTGGGTATTGTCACCCTAATTATAGAGATTGAAGTGCTTTAAGAAACAATTAAGAAAAGCTGAGGATATCAGAGTAACACTCCATAGAACCAAAAAACTTGGTTATTAAAGGATGGTTTATATTAATTATAAATATAACTATTTATATTTATTAAAATATGGTTTTAATAACCAACCAAAAGAATGCTTACTAAAAACCTCCTTCCTCCTTGCTGATTTGTTTTATGCAAAATTCTTTAAACCATGCTACCAAAGAAGTAATTTTTTTTTCCTGGGAATGTTTGTGTTGCTATCATTTCCACTATTAGTGTTAATTAGTAACAGCAGACTAAAGAATCATAACACATTGAACAAACAGGAGAAAGGCACAAGAAAAAAACTATTGAATGACATTATATGTTTTAAAGATTACAATTTCTCCAAGATGATTTGAGTCTTATGTTTACTGGGAAACCCGTTTTTGCAGAACATTGAATTCCCCATCAAGTACTTTCCAGTAGTGGACCACAATCTACAGGAAAGGATGTCAGAAGTGCTTAAACATGTTCTAATATATGAATAACTTATTTCTTCTGCTTTTAAAATTAAAGGACTCACTCAAAACAGCTTTCTCCTAGACAACTTCAAATGATTTCATATTGATTTCATACTAAATTGTGTTGCTGTGAACTCTCAGACAAGCAAGAATATGTTTATATGATTAAAAGGGTAGTTGTGTATAGTCAATGAACTTCTAACTATTACTTAATTTTAATTTTTTCTCCAGGTGTTATACAAAATTATCCCTCATCATATCAAACAAGTTGCATCAATAACCTCTCTTTGGCGTGGAAGTTTACTTGGTTTTTTTCCTGTTTGTTTGGTTGATTTCTTTGTTTTTTAAATTCAGCAACCTTCTATTTCAGATGGGAGAAAAATGAAGGCTTAATTTTTTTAGGACAAAAACACTACAAAATAAAGCAGAAATAATTTAATGTTTTCTTGTGAATAAATGTAATTATTTCATTTCTTCTAAAAACCCAGAAGTTTTGCAGGAAAAGAACAATACAACAATCATAAGAATGATATTAAACTATTAGGATGAAGTAGCCTTCTACAGAGAAATCAAAATTTCAGAATATATTAAAAAAAACAACCTCTGATGTATTATACCTACTGTACTTGTCAAATAGGTTGTTGTTAAAGATAGTATAAAACATCTTTATTGAAGTCCTGGATTCTTCAGCTAGAGCAGTGATGCTATGCTTTTCTGAATATAATATGATATATAAAATAACACAACAGAGAGCCTACTTTTTTTCCCCCAGCTGCTGCTTTCTGTTTCAAAAGGTCGAAGGCATTTTAAGAATGACTCCCTGTACTCAGACAGTGCTGAACCCCTAATACAGGAAAAGAATTTTTCTAATGTCACAACAAAAATAAGTAAGAAAATATAGTAGAGAACACAGCCAGACTAACCAGTGTTATTTTTGAAGTATTCCAATAGCAGCTCCATTAAATGACTCTTGAACAGAACCACTAAAAAAGCAGTAAAACATTTCTAGTACCAGAGCTACAGGTGCAATAAGCCATTTTATATCCCAGTCTTGAAGTGTTTTCCTGTTTGAGAATATATTCTTACGTACTTACATACTTAATGTATACTTAATGTATACTTACATACTTATACTTACACATACTTAATGTCAAGGACACATAATCCAAACTACAGCAACCACTACTTATTGTTCTAATTATCCCAAAGGTCATTGTTTATTCCTTAGGAGAAATGCAGTTTTGACAACCTTTGCATTTTGAAAAAGTCTTTTCCTTACATCTACCCTTGGGTTCTGGTACAGGTGGAAGAGCACTACCTAAACCTGACATGACAAGAACAGCCATGACAAGAAGAACTTTCAGAGCCTTATTAATTACCTGCACCTTGTGTGAAAATCATCAGACAATCACACCAAATCTACCAGACATACAATGGGACCTGATTATGCAACCCTGATATTCCCTAATTCAAAAATGTCTCAAAACATGCACAAACACATTTCTTCATAACAACTGAAAAACGAGTAAATTTCTCCAAAACAGACTCTCTTCTCATATTTAAAATTCAAAATACCTTAATACAATGATTGTATAACAGTAACAACTCGCATAAGCAATTCAATCCTATTTGTTTTATAACAACAGCTTACATACCCCGAAACTGGGAAGCCTTTCCAGAAGTTTTCCAATCTTATCTTCAGCTAATAAGACAGTCAGCTTTTAAGGGGGAAGGGGGAGGAAACAAGAGAAATCTATGAACTGCTTAAACAGGAGTCATAAATTGAATTAAACCCCAAAGTCCAATTTCTGTTCAGGTATACCATGTGACAGTCCATGTAAGGCACAGCTTTTCGTAATTTAGAATTATAATATACAGTATCTTCTCTCTTAAGTCTAAATTATAAGGAATGACAACGGGTTCTAGCATTTGCCAAACTATTTACCTGAGCAGTACTATCACATGCTGAGAAATACTTGTACACACGAAAAAAGGCATAACACTCATCAAAAATGTTATTAAACTTTAAATGCTTTACTCCCTGCCATTGATAATGTCCATACAGATACACGGAACTAAATATTTTCTTCTATTAACTGATTCAATCTCTTTCCACTTATTTTGATTACCTCCAAACAGCTTACAAATATTTTCTCCCACATGAAGCTGAGCTCCCTAGGAACAGGATGCTCCCTCAGACATCACCTCTTCCTTTGGAAACTCACAAAATGCAGTTTACACACTGGGTCACACTGAGCGGTATCAGCCCCAATGTGGGAATGATGACAACTACAATAAAGTATGTGACCCCCTCAGCAATGCCTGTGGTGTTCTCTCTCAGGTGTTTTCTGGAAGGACAGAATCATAGAATATTCTAAGTTGGAAAGATACCACAAGGATCTTCAGGTCCAACTCCTGGCCCTGCACAGGACACCCCAAGAGTCATACTACGTGCCCAAGAGTATTGTCCAAAAGCTTCTTGAACTCTGTCGGCCTTGGTGCTGTGAGCACTGCCCTGGGGAGCCTGTTCCAGTGCTCCACCACCCTGTAGGGGAAGAAGCTTTTCCTAATATCCAACCTAAATCTCCCCTGACACAACTTCAGATAATTCTCTTGGGTCCTGTCACTGGCCACAAGAGTGAAGAGATCGATACCTGCCCTTCCAATTCCTCCTGTGAGGATGTTGAAGATCACAATGAGGTCTCCCCACAATTTCCTCTTCGCCAGACTGAATAAACCAAGTGACCTCAGCCATCCCTCATATAACCCTTCACCATCCTCATTGCCTTCCTTTGGGTGCTCTCTAAGAGCTTAATATCTTTCCTGTATTGAGGTGAACAAAACTGCAGATAGGACTCAAGGTGAGGCCATACCAGTGCAGAGCAGAGCAGGACAATCCCCTCCCTCGACTGACTGGAGATGCTGTGCCTGATGCACCGCAGGACAAAAAGGGAAACAGTGAGATGGTCATCCTTTAAACAGGACTTCTTCCTTCAACAGCCACCTCCCAAGAGCATAGGGATCTGTGCTTCTCCATTGTTACAAATCAAAGCTAATAATAAACAAATAATAAACACTCTCCCTTCTCTTATCAAAAATTAAGCAAACCATGATCAACATTTTGCACATAGCAAGATATATATTCAAGAGAATCTGAATCCAAACAATTTTAAATAATTAATACAAATTATCTGATCTAGAAAACATCCAAATACGCTACAAAGCCACTAACCTTTTGGACCACTAAGAATTCTAGTGAGACAAAAATAATCATTAAAATATTATTTTGGATATAGATTTTGGGAACTGGCTAATTCAAACTTACCAACTGCTTCAGCCTGGAAAATGTTTCTGCTTAGGGGTGCTCATAGCAGAAGCAGCACTGGGGGAAGTGGCTACACCTGTTAATGGAGGGGTCACATGCAGGCCTGGGGCAGCCACACATATTCTGTGGAACACGACCATTACTTGAGTTTTCCATGTCCTTTGGAGTTGTAAAGCCTGGATGGCAACAAGCCAGCACAGAAACCATAGTCTGTGTTGAGTTTTCTTAATACACAATAAGAATGATATAACTTTCAGTTACTGGCTTGTGCCTCTCATCGCATCTAACAGAGCATTGCCTACACATTGACTGCTCAGTCGCAACTAAAATGGAGCAGAAAATTAATATGCTGTTAAACCATTTTTTAAAATCATTGTACGGTTTAAATATGTTTACAGATCTTCCAGATTCAAAATATGTAGAGCTGGCAAGACCTAGAATACTATTTAAAAAGAATTCACACATATGTATACCTGTAGTTATATATATCCTTTAAGCGGTGATATAAAACTGACTGGGTATCCCAATGTTACCTGTGGCAGCTATAGCTTTTTTCTAACCTATCTATTTCCCATTTCAAATTTTAACCAATCCCATTTAAAATTTTAGCCAAAAAAGTTACAAAGAATATGGGATTTAAATAGCTTATGACCTCTTCAATGCCTCTCACCCTTTCTGTATTTCCCACACCCTCAGGCTCCTTCCAGAGCTATAGTATATTATATATTGCTATGAATAATGCACAGAATACAGGGCTGGCACAATGGCTCCCTCTGCACCTTAAGAGAACCAAGCAGACAAATCTCAGCATCCATCTTATTGTGTGGAATATCTAATTATACTGAGATGACAAACTAAGATAATGTTTGATTAAATATTGGATGATATAATCAAAAAAAATGTGGAATTTTTAGTGGCTGATAATTTGCGAGTACAAATATCTGTAGAACAGACAAAGAAAGAGACTGAAAAAGATTGCTAAAGTTTGATGCTTCCAGAAGGAAAAAAAAAAGCAAACCCTATGTCTCTGAATGAACAGGATAGTCAGAGACTGTAAGACCTGAACTACCCCGTCAGCCTAGGTACACAATGAGATTCTGGCCTCACTGAAACTTTATGGCAAAGTATCTGCCGACTTGCAACAAGACAGTTTCTCCTGTGAAGTATAGGCAGCACTCTCATCCTATTTGCAATTAGGAATACTAATGTATCACTTCTGCAATTTTACATGATGCTTCAGTTGGGTGAGTACCTCTGGTAATGCACCTGTAAATATCTGTGATGATGATGTATGGATGACCCATACACTTGTCTCACATTCCATGGTAGCACAGTAGTCACTGATTGCATCGTCCCAGTGCCTGAATTCCTCTTCCAGGGGCTCATCCATCTCACTCATGCAATGCTCAACACGGAGCACAGGTAATTAGAGCACAACTGGAGTCATAATAAAGATGGTAATGCTACATACAGACTCTTCATGACATTATCACATCCAATTTCCTTCCAATATTTCATGGCTATCAAGTACATAATAAAGATAAAAGATCTGGCCTTGTGGGCCAGACCCCCACAAAGGATTTAGAAAGGATTTAAGAGCTATAAAGGTTTTTCTGATCAAAAGTGGAAATTATTAAATTCCTCTTCTCCTTTCCCTTGAATCTAAAGAAGCATGCCTTCAGGATGCCTAACTTCAAATGTTGCTGACTTACTTTAAAGGCTTTACACATGCATTAAAAGCTCCCTGGATAGTTCTGCTCTCACCTGTGCTCAGAAGTTTTAATATCTTGAGAACTGAGCAGTCCCCACTGATTTTATGGGTGACTAATAGATGTCCAATGGTTTATGCATTAGCAGACCCTTTAGCAATGAACTGACTATTCTATTTCTTCTCTAAGAAGCAGAGAGGAATCTTGCACTGTCTCAGGCTTTCACCCCAGTCAAATAGAACTTAAATAAACATGTTTTCTTTGGCATCAGCAAAGCGTATAGACACTCTTTCTTATTCCAAACCAGTTTTCATCTTAATGGTTCAGTCTTCCCCCCGCAGGTGCCTTGATATACCGTCCCACAGAGAAAGAAAATGAAAATCTCAGTTTTCAGCCTTGCTAAATGATTTATGACTTACAAAGCTGTGGAAAAGGGAGTACAATGATCACTAATTCTTCATAATTTGCACTGTTCTATTTTTTAAAAAGTGTGGGGAAAGGCATTTTGTTTACATAAGTTTGTGCTAGAAGATTCACAGCCACATCTGTCTTTGTGGGCTGAACTACTGCACTTACCAGGGAGGGCTAAACTCACCCCCAAGTCCCGGCTACTCCCTGAGCCTCAGCTCCCGCCATTCTGGCTATGCCCGAGCAGCTTCATATTGAGCTTGTTCACCCTACACACCTTCCTGTGCAGTTCCTGAGTCGTTTGAGATTGTACCCCTTCACAGGGAATCAAGGAATATGTTATAGATCATGTGTTTTATATTCTAAGCACTAGGAGACTAAAAGGTAGACACTGAAGTACCCCAGATGGAGTTTTGGAGGCAATTACATTTTCCTTTACCTTTCATTTCTGATGAAGTATTGTCCTGTGGAAATGTACTCTCTAAACAACTGCCTTTTCCTTTTCACTTGAGACCATTATTTACTAGTAACTTTATTACTTCTGTATTGGTTAATTAAACCTAATCTATCCATTGTATCTTCCTATATACAAATCTCTTCTGCTAAAGCAGGAAAATGCCTTTCTCAGAGGCTTTATCACTTCATGAAACAATGGTATCTACTCCACATGCCACAGAATTTCCTTGCTAACCACAGGTACAAAAGTATGGAAAAACTCCTTAAGACCGGAAAGCAATGCAAGCACAAATGGAGGTTACTTTGGAAGACAGACTAAATGGATTTTATTTATGTTCAACTCTGAACATCAATCTATAGTGCTCCTTAGGACAAGTTCAACCACATAAAAAAAAAAACAATTTTATACATGTAATAAAAAATCAATCAAAAGAGAAATAAATCTTATTTGAATTGTAATTTCTTTCTTATTTTTTATATTAAGGAACCATAGTTAACTGTCTTCAAATTTTATATCAAATAAACTGTTAAACGTTATTAAAAAATTAAAAAACAGCCAAATGCTGAGGATCCCTTTGGAATACTTTAATACACGCCAAGTACTCTTCTTTCCTTAGGGAAACAACCTCTGCTGTTCGCAAAGTTTAGATGTTCAGGTGGTTTACAGGGAGATGGAAGAGGATTTAATTTCCAGATATCCTCTACAGAATGAAAATATAATTCTGTAATACTAAGTAAACAACCATGCTATACATTAATAATGTGCTTAAGTACCAAAAACTGTCAGTGTGCAAACAGTACAGTAGAACTGAGCAATGACAGTTTCCTGAATTCTTGGGATACATTCTAAAGGATGTGAGAATGAATACTTTAAAAGTACTCAGTGAATTATCATCTCTGATTATGAGATGAATCATAAGACACATCTAAACAGACTATATTGCAATGTATCACTTATGCAGACTTTTTGTGGTTTAAATTTTCAGCACACTGAAAAGAAAACCCTGAAAACAAGCAGTTCTGCAAAATCCCCAAACACAGGGAATCTGTTTTGTTGCTGTGCAAAGCAGTCTGCTTACCCTTCAGTGACAGCACCAGGAGCATCACACAGAACACAGATCAGACAGGCAGGATTTTTAGCCTAGTTCTGACTTTATGCTCATATGCTTTTCTGGATAACAATGGGAGGAGGCAGACCCAGAACCTGCAACATGCTGAAGTGTTTACACAAGCATAACTTGCACAAATACAGCTTAGAAACCATATCCATGGATTATCTTATTAGACATATCTTATTCATCCCTTACTATTGCTTTATCTCTCCTAAACAATCTAAACCAGATTTTTACACCCTTCATACAAAACGAACACCAATGTCTAGAGACAGCTCCAGAGACAGGGTTTAATCCTTAGCTGGAATAAACTAATACATCTCTTACCTTTAGCAAAACTATATATATTTATATATATATTATCTGTTGAGATGATAATGTAGAACTCTCTCCTTACCCTTCCCTGTTTTGAAAAGGCACAGTGCCTTCCTTGTTGCCATACTGCCAGTTCATACCTTTTCTTTTGCAGCCAGAAACCATACCCTCATTGGTATTTTTGAAACCAAGTCTTTCTGCTTTACCCAGGCTACCCGGCAGCAGAAATACCAGCTGGAATGAACAACTGAGCAAGCTGGCAGCAGAGGGTGAAAGATTCAGTTCTTCAAGAAACAGTGAGGTGACAGGGCTCTGGAATACAGGGGTTTGATGGGGATGTACAAAAGTTCTGGCATGAACTCTACAGGAATGTTTAGCCCTTATTATTTCCTTTTTCTGTTCAGGGCATTGAATTTAAATGTTCACTATGACCATGAAGTCAGTGTGCTAACCACCAGGCTAAAAAACCTATTGACGTGTCCCAGTGCTTGCACAAGTAACTCTTCATCCTCAAGAGTCTCCTGTACTTCAATTCATTTCTTCCCATTACTATTACTTATACTTCCTCAAATAATGTTCTGTAATTTCTCCTCTCAGTTTAGTGCTGATGTTCTTAAAATGTTTGTAGACATTGCATTTATGTGCCATATAACAGACCTCCAAAACACAGGATATGAATATGTTTGCTAAGCTTCATCACTTCTGGCTACATGCTGAAATGCTGCTGCTGAAGCACAGTTTCCTCTGAAGCCTATCAGGAGCTTTTTCCATGTAAGAAACTCTTAACCAGGCCATTTGTGAATTAAAATGGCCAGTAGTAAACCTTTTAAGTTCCCACTTACTATAATTGCTTGTTGCTCCTAGCCCAATTGAAATCAATAGGATAGTAACTAATTTAATTTGTATTGAAGTAGAAACTGCCTTTCATTCATATGAAATGAAAATACTGGGGGAACCAGGGCTAGGGTGGGCACAGGGGAAAGAGTTCTTTGGACAGAACACATTTCTTTCCATTGAAATGTTCCATATCTGTTCTGACCACCAACTCTGTGATCATGAAATGGAAGCCACTGCATGCTACAGGCTCCTTTGGCTTTGCTTAATAGCCATGTCATTATTGCAGCCTTTGCAAAAGACATAATTTTACTTAATGTACAAAGAAAATGATATCCTAAAGCTAATGTGAATTTACAGGCCAAAACTGCCACAGAACCACTCTTAGGTAGGTGACATTGCCTCCAGAGGTCCTTCAAGGACATGCTGCAAAACAGGTACAGAGCAGGAAAGGAAAATTCCTTTTTAGATAACAGAGGTCCCTGAAGTTCTCGTGAGCAGAGTGGTCGTGACATACATTTTCAGGAGCAAACAATACTTTTGTTAGTGTCATAAAGGCCTTTGCCAAACTTATGCATAAAACAATGTGGATGTGTCCATATCATCTAAGGATTTATGTTCAAAGAGATAAAACGCTGATAATCTCAGCAGAACATCAAAATAGCAATCCCTGAGGTTGCTGCAGCCAGTGGAAATGCAATTAGTAGTCTCCAAACACCATATAATTAGTATGGTAATTTCTTCACCACGTTCCTTGGTATGGAAAATGTTCCAGTTCCGAGAGATGAAAAATTAACTACCACATAATTTCCAATGGTAGCTGCTTGTTTTCAAGAAACATATACCAGAACCCCTGTGTTAATTGGCCTGAGGCATGAGTATCAATAACAGATAATATTTCTATTTCAAACAACACACAGTAGATAGTCCACTTTTCTTAGGCTGACACCAGCAGAACTTTGTCTTTAAGGCTGAAGTAACATTCTTAGAGTTATTCAAAGCACACATTTTGGGGACAACCACAAACAGTTGCTAGGGAGACAGTAAGGTAAGAAAATGGATTGCTATCACAAGGCTAAAAAGTCACATTCACATTTAATTCAGAGCCCTTTCCTTTCCATCCCCAAGGGAAAAATAAGTTCCTATATAGAGTTATGAACATGTGCTTTTAATGAACTGAAGTCTCTCAAAACTGTTGGGATGGATTTTATGTTTTAAGGCATTATGAGGCATTGTCAGAGAGAAGGTGGCGAGGAGAACATCTAACTGAGGGCAGGCTGTGAATCTGAACTGCACTGTAACCCCGTCCAGCAAAGAAAATTACAGTTTAACTTGCTTTTATAATACTTAAACATACACAAACTGTATGAGAATATGTTATGAAACAGTGCCAAGAACCAAGGTTTTCAATGGAGTTGGGCAGAGTTAAGTGAGTTAAAAAGTGGATTTTGATTTTTGAAAAGATAAAGCCCACATTTTATTAACATTTTTTCCATTTGTCTGTATTCGTGTTCATTACTGAGTCCCTCCAAATTAATCTGTAAACTTGCATTATTACTGAGGAATCAGGTCAGTAAAAATCTCCTTAGAACTGCATAGAAATTCCCAATCACTTGTGTAAATATTTGCCTGTATTTCTGTACATGAAACTAAAAATAATACATATTATTTAATTTGGCTTCTTCAATGCCTTCATAGATTTCAGTCACAAAAAAACAGGGGTTATTTATCCTACCCCCTTACCAGCTGTCTGGATTTATTTAAGTCGTTCTGACACATCTGAGTCTAATGTGTTCTCAGATATCTCCACTGCTAGAGATTGTAAAGCTTTTCCAGGCAACCTATTTTCATGTTTTCTGCTACAAGTAGTTTCTAATAAATGATTTGATCTTTCTTTTTCTTTTGAAATTCAAGCTTTTTGCTACTTATCTAGTTACTCATGGACAAAGGAAATCGTTTAAAATATATAAAAGTATGTCACAGGTTATTTATCACAGACTTTCTCTGGTGCATATCTCTGTCATGACATTTTGTCCTGTCATTGTCGGTGCTAAACACTTTTATTTTAACATTGCAGATTTTAATATGAAAATGTACAGCTTCAGATTTGAAAATTCTGCCAAAGCATTGAACAAAAAACATCTTTTTGAACTGTATAAGGATATATGTGTATAAGTAAAATAACATTGGACTAAAGCCAGAAGTAATTGGTAAATTAAACTCGTCATGTAAGAGCTGAAAACATGTCTAAAGAAGCTTGTAAGACATCCTTTCAAAATAACTGCTATAACATAATAATATCCCTTCAAGCAAATGCAACACTAGTAATTATAATATGCTTATAAAGCTTCATTTTCTGTAAATGCTCATAGCTCACAGGGGGTTTTTCCAGGAAAACTTTTTTCATTATTATTTTAACTACAAATCCTCTGATTTTCTTTAATCTGGATTTGTGGCATAACCACAGTGACTGACGAACTAGTTCCATGTGGACATGGCCAGGTGAGAACCAGGATAACTTGTCACCAGTAGCCAGTTTCCTTCCTGACAGAACTGAACATCACAAGAAATTCTGTAATATCATAGAAACAAATTTTATACTAACACTATTGTATAATTTGTGCTCATCCTAGCATAAAAAAATTTGTATTTATAACTTATATTACTGAGAGTAGATTCAACATCCTTCAAAAATGTATGGATTTTGTATAAAGCCTTTTTAAGTCATAAATCTGTCCCAGACTGATTCATTAAAAACTCAGGCAATATTACTCAGGCTTTTATAAGACAGCTAAGGAAAGTAATTGCTGCCTCCACTCTCACATCCCAAAGATAAAAAAATTGCTGACTGTATATTAAATGCCTTCTTATTCTTACCTTGTCAAACAAAGATCTGAAAAAAGCTTGTCCTTTCTGTCACAGCCATCCTTTTCCTGTCTCCTTCAATAGGACACTGTCAACATATATCTGTTAGGACAGAACAAGGAGCAAACAAGCCATAAGGTGCATATTACACAGTGTACTTCAATCTCAACTGTAATTATGCAAACTATCTGGCAAATATTTGTTAACAGCCAGTACTTCACAGCATTCAGAATCTGTGTTTACAAATCATTGACTTCCAGAGAAAAGGACTACCTTTGGACATTCATTCAAAAAGAGTATTTTGGGAAGATCGAGGCAGCACAGTCACAGTTGTAACAGTCATTTAACAAGTCCCACAAATGCAGAGACTTTACAGAAGCCTTTTATACAGCTGAGAAAGGTAACTGGGAGAAGAGAGAAAAAAAAATGCAAGTCAGAAAAGCCCTGTGTGTTCCAAGAATCATTTTTTATGGCTGTCAGTTCTGATATCAGTGGCCAAACAGCTCCCACAGAAGGTTGATTTGACCAATGTTTACTTCAATAAGATAACATTTTAGCTATATTTTACACCAAGATGTTTCATATTCATATCTGAAGATTCTAATAAACTGATGTAAGGGACGTTCTGTGATGTGTTCATGCTACAAGCTTATCTTTTTTGATTCTCAGAATATTAATTAGCAGCTGCATACGCTAGTATGACTGACAAGAAGTTTGGAACAGCTAGACAGGAGTAACTGTTTTGAATTATTTGCTTGGGCTTTACAGATCATCTTTTATCCACTGCAATAAATTGTACACTCAATGTGATCCACGTCCACCGTACAGAAAGCGGAAAAGATGAAGTGTTTTTATTACAATTCACTTTATTGCTCCTATATTTGAATTTTATTGGAGACTCAGCAAGAATAGTAGGAAGAAAAGTATTCTGCAGTCAAAACACATTCCTCTAAATACTGGTGATCCTTCAAACCATACAGGTCCGATTTTCCAAATCTCTTAATCTCCTCCCGTGTACTAGGTTAGCACATGCTGATATTGTCCTGTTGTTTGCAAAACTAAGTATGGAAGAAGATGAACACTAGCTCTATCCATTACAACTCCCGGATTTTAAAGATTTATACACAAGCTACACCTGTGAGAAATTATATTATGCTACAGAGTCGAAATCAAAATAAATCATAAGCTTCAATGTAAGGGAACATATAAATCACACAACTAGCCATGTTACAGGAATAAAATCTTGGTGTTAAGATGATAATCCACAAAAGATTTGTTCTACCTAATTCACATGAGAATGCTATACAATGTATTTATGCTCTATTCTAAGAGATTTGGATCAAGCCAGTAAGCCTCTGTTCCACTTGGGTTTTAGCATCACCAAAAATAAAGGCTTTGAAATCAGATTTTAGAGGATAGTAAGTTTTCAAAGCTAAGAAGATTTTTAAGATTAGTGTCTGTCTGTGCAGTCAACAGGTTGTTGTTTTGGTGTTGTTTTTTTTAAAAAAAGAAATTAAAATCTCAGTCTAAACCACTCCAACAAATACTTGTCTAACAGTTGCCCCTCTGTAGATGGCCATTAATTTGGAGAGTAGGTGGTGTACATGCTTAAAGAGCAGGCATAAAACAATAAAACCATAAAACAGAGACTACTGGGAAGCTGATAGCCAGGTATTTTACAGAATACAGAAGTATTTGAAACACAAAGAAAAGAACACAGAACTAAATACAACTTAAGTCTTGCAAGTTTGAGAAAAGTTTCAAAGAATGTGGAAGGTGCCCTAAGAAAATCAGAGAGCACATCAAAAAAAGGCTGAAAAACAGCTTTGTAGAAAAGGAGAACAAAGAGAAAGGAGTAGTAAAAAAATCTATGACAAGAAACTATGGGAAACATCTGATGATGCAAATAGATCCTCTTTAAGTCTTTGTGTTCCCTTACATGCTTACCATACTACTGATTTCATGCCTCTCCCCCTCTGCAGAATCAGTATAGTTTCATTATGGAGCTGGCCCAACCCAATGTTTGCCATGTGCCTTAGTAAACTCCACTCCTGGTTTTTAGTGGATTAGTGCATTTCTATTCTTATATTCTTAAAAAATGCAGTAAACGGATGCTTAGAAAAGTTTGAATAGTATTTTAGAGTGATAGGCATTGTTATTTAAGACTAGTGATTTTATGCCAATTTTATATTTGATCCACTGCCATTTTTCTAAGTTATTATTAATATTATTATGCTTTATTGCCCCCATGGCTGTGACCTCTGGATGTCTTTGGGCCTTGTTAACTTAGGCCGCAGAAGCATATAGTGGAAATTCAGTCTTTATTACACAGATTGTAGCAAAACAATGGAGCATCATTCATGAAGATGGAGTATCACTTAAATACCATACATTGACTTCATGTGCTTATAAAAAAAAAATCAAAAAACCGGACGCAAAAACATCACGACAAAACACAAAAAAATCTCCCAAAACCGAACAACATCCCAACCGCCCAAATAACTGGAGTTAAAAACAAAAAGTGAAAAATGAAACAGTGGATGCATACATTTCAAGAAAATGAATCCACATGTAGGGAGTTTTTTAGCTGTTTTAAGAATTAAAAAGACACAAGTTTTTCTGCTTACAAGCAAACGACATGAAAAACAATGAATTATTTATATCTCACAGCAAAGGTATTTCTAATCTTATTAGCAATGGAAATATGCTTTTGGAGATCATAACTTATTTACAAGTACAACAGTGTGGAAGTAGCAAAGATATATACATGTAAAAATAACTTTCTTACAAAATAGGTGGGAAAAGAATTAGAAAGACTGTTTTCTGTTTTCATCTTGCCTCTAGAGATGTAAGAATTTATCTGTAGTGCATATACAAGAAAAGCTAAGCAAAAGAAAATCATAATTTAGTGGTATGGATGTTAAAAAAAAAGAGGCATGTAATCTATTCATCTTTCACAAATCAAACAGAAAAAAAACTTCTTACTGATTTGCCTCAACTTTAAGTCGTCTTAGTTTTTTTCTGACAGTTTTGTAACTTATACTCAAAAACTGTCAATTGTTCCAGTATAAACTGTTCACTTCAATGGAGCCAACACAGAACAAGATTTTACATGGCATTTATGAAAGAAGACTTCATTCAGATGTAGCCAGTTTAACATCATGATCCACATTTCTTGTCCTTTGATCAACCATTAAATATCACTGGAAGAACCCAAAACCAGGTTGTAAATACTGAACAATGAGAAAAAAATAAGAACTTCCCAATTTCACCGCAGGCCAGTCAACCCTACAACCAGCACAGGGACTGCAGATTGCTCGGTGCTCCAAAGCTTTCTTGAAATAGTTATTGCCACTCAGTTTGGGTATATAAAATATCAGCATCAGACTTCAAGCATCTTAAATATATTTCATGCTCAGTTAAGAGCCTGGTGATTTCAATAATGCTTTAAAGACCATTAGAGGTTCCTAGTTTTTCTCATCAGTGCCTCAGTTTTACTGATATAAAGTGGCTGGAGAATATTTAAGCACTTAGCATTATCTTAAGACTTTCAAGAAAGAAATACTAATTAAAATACAGCTAACAAAGCTGTCTTAGGTTTGGCTCTTAAGCAGGTCCTCTTCTCACAGTGTCATAAATCTGGCCTAAAAGCATGTCAACCACACGAAGCTTTGACTGCTCAGAATTTAATCAGAGAATGAACTTCTTATGGAGACACTGCTAAGTGTATCTGACATTTTAATTTCCAATTTTTCTTCCTGCATTACCTTTAGGCTGTTTTGCATTTGTAAAGCCCTAGCTTCTCTTTGAAGAATAAGGACAAATGTCCTCTAAAATTTCAAGACAACTGATGAAGTGTCCTAAAAATGTTAATTAACTATTTTTTTCCATTTTGAAATTTTCAGTCTATAATAGATTTGTTTACCTTCTGTATAGCAGAAAAGCTTTGATTCAGAATTATTCTTCATCTGAGGAAAATGGGAGGAAACTTCTCCATAATGTGTAAATAGAGAGGGACCCAAATCAAGTATGTGCATAAATTGCCATGAAACCCTGGTTTACTTGACTACATGCCATGAAAGGTTCCTGCATGGGATATAATGTAAGAAGGAATTGTTGTCTCAAACATAAGTGTCTCTTTTCATGTATACTAAGATGTGCACAAAAGATGAATGAACTGTGAAAACATTCCTACTGTTTAGTTTATTTTCTTGTCCAAAATGACATTAATAATACAAAGTTTCCCCTCTTTATGTATAGTTATGGGAAGTAATTGTAATAGTCCGTTAGCATATAAAGATAAAAACTGCCAGAAAAATACAATGCACTATTTCTTTTCTGGACCTGCACATGGTACATACAGGGGTCAAATTAGTATATTTAAGAATAGAATGAAAAATCCGATAACTGCCATTTAACTGAAAGCTCAGTTAAAACACCACATTACACCCAGTTGGCAATGAAGTACCTTTTTGCTAAAATAGTTGTATAACCAACCATTCTGAGGATTCCTTTTCTATCATGGAAGACAAGCTGTTGAGGTAGAAGAACAAAGGGTTTTTATTATACCATATATAAAACAACTGAGCTATGAAATCCAAACAAAAATGTATAACTCAATTACAACATGCCATGAATTTCTTTCATAGAACAGCACTCACTAAAAGCAATAAAAAAGTGGAAACTAAAACTGGATGTATGTGTATAGGAGAAAACTTTTGCAATGCATGCATTTTTTAAATATACATGTTTTAAACTAGATTTAATATCTAGACACGAGAAATAATAGCATTCTTTGTGTGTTTAAATGCACCTTGCTGCTGAGCTATGATAGGAAACAGCATAATTGTCCTCCCACCCCCTCTCATATAAAACAACTTAGGTGCAAATGCTTTTCCAGAAAAATGAATTACTACAGGATATTGCATTTTGTAAATTATCACCTATTATCTACTTTTTCCTTATCTTTTTATGTGTTAGTAATACTAATTTTAAACAACTTTTAAAACAACTTTTATAACAACTTTTGCTTTTTTAGCTCATAATACTTGATAATATTATCATGCAGTTTTCATTTCAGCAGAAAAATTTGAGAACTGAGACAGAAATCAAGTTTTTCTATTTAAAGTACTGTCTAATCTTGGAAGAAAAAATTAGTTGCTTTACTTCTATCTATAAAATCATTTAAAAAATATATTCCCCAAAAAAACAGGTAGCTATGAGGTGCAAGAGAAACACATTTTGTTATAAATAATTCGAATTCAAAATGAAAATAATCTGCTCTTTCCATTTAAGATTTTTCTCTTCTAATTTCACCTAATACACCTCATTACTATGTCTTTCGCTTGTAGTACTGAAGTAATTTCTCCTAGTAATTGTATGACTATAATTATATTTTATCATAAGATAATGCCAGCATAAGGAATGCAACCTCCTTCAATAACCATTTCCTATAATTACAGGCTTTAAGAACACTGAAACATGGCCTTTATTCTCACTGCAGTGAATGGGATTTAAACCTCCTAAACAGGGGCTGATTTAAAATATTGATAAGAAATCATTCCTAAAAGCTTGAGCACACTTCAATTGGAATTGTGTGATGGATCTAACAGGTTACAGGTTAAATAACACCGGAACACAGCATAATGTCAGCCCTGCATGTCAGCGACAGCATTCAAATATTCATGGAGATGTGCTAATTCCAGAATGTACCTGTGCTGCCTGCAAACCTCAGCCCAACAGGGGGCTCACTGCACCTCCTCCTGCTCTGGAGTTCTCTCCTGCAGCGAAGCAGGCACCCAGAGATTCATTTCAGGTGTTCCATATTTATTTCTTAAAAGCACAATTTCTTCTCTGTTAGAAGGCCCTGATGTTTCTCCTGATAATACGGATTTTTAGTACTTCATGTAGATTCTTGCAATTCCACTAAACAGCGCTGTCCTGGTTTGGGACAAAACTCAGAGGGAGGGAAGAAAAAAAATTATCCTCTGATAGAAAAAAACAGGCCGCCGTTCCCCCTCCTTACCAGAGTTCGGGAAAAGAGAAATATTTTCCTCAAAGGAAAGTGAAAAAATGTACAAAACTATTTATTTAAAAAACACACAAAAAATGATAATAATACTGAACAATAAATAATGAAGTCTCTCACGGTGGGAAGGAAAAAAAACCTGGAAGACTCAGAGTCCTTCTCTTGATATGATCTCCTTCTCCCCTTGCTGCTGGGCAATGTGGGGGCCCCCCCAGGCCAGGCTGGTGAAAAGGCCTCCCTGCGCTCCCTGTGAGATTTCGATGTTCCAGTGTCCTGACGAGTCCAGGAGAGAAGAAAAAAAAGAAATCAAAAGTCCAGGAAAATGCAGGAGTTTAAGTCTGCTCTCTTTCCAAAAAAAAAAGGCTGAGACTTCTGGCTGGAAAAGCTAGAGGGAAGGTGCTTCCTCCCCCCTCACAGCAGCCACCCAAAGAAAAAAAACTGAACAGCAGCAGAAGAAAACTGACTGTGAAACACAGAATTGTTTTGAAAAGATTTCTCTAGTTGTTTTTTTCTCCCCACTCTCAGGGCTCTGTTTTAAAAGCACAAGATTCATTTTTTTCTTAGCATAGAATAGACAATATGAGATACATCATAAAGTCACCCCAAGACAAGCACATATTATTGACTTAATCCACAGTGACATCATACCTCCCAAAAAACATAAGTAGCAAGTAATAATTCAATGTACACTAAAAATAGGCCAAGATGTTGACAATCATATTAACTCATGGTAAGCATACTTGAGAGAAACTGTTAAATATTGAGCAAAACAGGTGTAAGTAGTTGTTCCTTATTATTTTTGTAGAAAAAGAGTAAAAAGTCAGATTTCTGAAGGACTTGGTATTTTACCTAATAGCTCATTTTTTTTCAATCCCATATCACGTATTAAAAACAAGCACACAGCACAGGCTTACCCTGCTCTCTCACCAAAAAAGTACAGGTCTTCAAAAAAGAAATAGATTCTTTCCAGTAAATAAATAGAACTTTCCACTAAAACAACAAGAACAAAAAACAGCTACACCATCTGCTCTCATAACGTGTTTCTTTCTCTTTTAACAGAGTAGAGTCAACATTGAAACTTTTTACAGGAAATCCGTATTTAGCAGAATTACCATCACGCCAAATATGTTTCACCTTAAAATGTGAGATGTTATGATCATAAATATATCACTCCTATGACAATAGAAAAATATTTGTCTTAAAGTAACAAAGTGTGCTGACGATCATATTCTGAATATTCCTGAGGTCCCTTTCATTCCTGGTAAGAGAAGGCTGAGAGCACACTTAAAACCAGTGTGAATTGCAGCATAGTGATTTTCTCTATTGCCTCAGTTCCTTTGCAGAGCACACACATGGATGCATGTTAAATTGCCAAAAAAAATCTTGATCATTTTGGTTAACTGTCAAAATTCAGGAGAAATTCCTGCTAGATGTACAACATACAAAGAAACTCAATAGTTCTGCTTCTAAACTGTTACAAGTGTGACTCAATTTATTGGGTCGAGGCTTGTTACCTAGCCTAAAAAAAACAGGTCCAATAATATATTACTTTTAATTAAAGGTATATAAGTGTTAAATGGAAGGAAAAACTACCTTTGGATCATATGAAAATGAATATGGGTACTGTCATAAGTCGGGAAGAGCTAGCATCTGCCTTCTAGGTCCTGTCTGCTAATCTGATTGCTGAATACAGTCCAGGAAATGGATTTTCAGCAGCACCTCCCCTCTCAGGATGGCACCAAGCAGTCTCTTTTTTAGAGCATCCTTCTTGAGGGTCAGTAAGGAAATGAGAGTCTCTAGTCACACCTATGGATTTTGACTCTCTCTGTGGTCCCTGAGGTAATTTTTTCTTAGTCCTCTGCTGGGTCTTGTCTAGCAGGTCTCCTAAAGCTTCCCATATTTCTCTGCAGTCAAGGCCTCACAGCTGTGTCCTCTCTTGCTGCCACAGTCCCCAGGGATCCCTTGGGTTTGGCTCCTCTGGTAGGTGCTCCCATTTGCAGGCAGCTCTTACTGTGGCACAGTGCCCATTCTGGGAGAATATCCCATCTCTGCCCTCTTCCCACCCACATGGATCTCAGCTGCATAGCTCAGAATCACAGAACAGCCCCAGCTGGAGGGAACCTTGACAAACCCTCTGGCAAAAGACAGCCTAGACGAAATTATATAGCACCTAGACAGTCTCCTGGTCTTCAGTCCAGTAGTACTGACCCTCAGTACATGCAGAACTGATCTGCAAAGGGACATCCTACTACATCCTACATATATGCTTCATTGACACCTTTAAATTCTACGCAGGCTATCTCTACCCAGAATTCAAGGTACCTGTCCCCATTACACACATGTTTTTAGTACTACTGGGTCTGTTTCGATTCAGTCAGCATTTTTTAAGTTTTTTGGTCAAATTAACATGTTCTCTGAACATTTCATTAGTCCAAAAATCAAACTCTCCTTGCTACCTATTGACGGCTTCTTTTTCTGTTTCCATTGAAATCCTTTGGTACTGCCTTTGGCTTTACTTCAAAACCACACTCCCTGGTTCTCATTAGTTTTTAGATTAGGGACACCTTGTCTCATTGCACCATCACCATTGCTTCTTACACCTCATATTTTCTCTCTTTCCTGACACAGCTGCTGTTCCATCTTCTTGTTAGCAGCAAAATTTTCTATCTTGGGGCTTTTACTCATTCACCTCTTGCCTGGTTTCTGCCTGTAAGGAGAGTAGTAAAACATTTTCTCTGTCCTTCTCAGTAGCTCACCGTATGTTTTTGAATCCTCCAGACACCTTCCATTTTGACTGTGTGAGGTGAGAAGTTCTGAAATAATGGTATGATTCCTAGACTGCGTATGTCCTTCCCTCATCCCTTTCTTCTTTTGTCAATCTTTTATTTTTAGCAAGAATGGAGTGCTCCAGTATGTACTATGTTTCCAGTTCACTTCTGAATATAGGATGAAATCATTTACCCTTGAATACAGTGAGAATTGTTTGGGAGATGTCTCAGTATTACACTACAGACACACAAGGGTTGTGTGTCTACCTGCAGATCAAAGTGAAGAGGCCTCACAAGTAAGAGAGAGTTTGTCTTTTGTAGAATGTCTGAATACTGATCGTTATGACATTCCACTCCATTGTTGATAGCCATCCATCTTTGAATGCTCTTCCTTATTGGATCATAAATGAATAATTATGTTTCTCCAAATCCCTCTTCTGGAGCTGCAGTTTATTAGGAAGAAAATAGATCCTCGTATTTAGAGTTCCTGAGAACTTGCATTTCCTATCATTATTCTTTAACCTGGCCCTGAAATACTTAGGCAGCCTTTTTGCAGATGATTACTCTATCTTTGATAGTCTTCTGACTATCATAAATTCTGACTTCTACATGAATTGATATAAATGAAGGCATTTTTATCTGGATATTGAGATTTCTGGGACAATGGGCATATACTAATCCACAGATGTGAATTCCTTGCAAATAATACTTTTTTACCTGTTGAGAAGACAGCCTTATATATTTGCAGTTTGACCAACTGAGAAACTGTAAGATGTGTACTCACAAAGATGAAATTATTTACTTATTGGGATATTAAGCTAACTTGCATGTAGAAAAATCTACCTACTCTTCAATGCTAAGTAAAAGAGTTTTGTTTTGGTTTAAATCCTTGAAATGACTATGCAGTGAATGGATAATCCTACTGTAATATCTGAAAGCTACATGAAATAAATGACATTAAATTACTGAAGTACTTTACCTTGATATCTTGTCACATCATGGCTGCAAAATCATTTTAAAAAGCTGCTGATTACACTCAGAAACATTACCTTCTGCACATCAGGAAACATCACTTATGTCCCACTGACATCTTCCCACACCAGTCTGCTAATTACAAGAAAAACAGCAAGACTGAAGTATTTTTCTACTATCTGCAAAATTCCCCCATTCTAATTGACATGAGATTGAGACAGTGAAAGGCACATAAAAACCTCAAATACATTTCCTAGGCCACTGACAGGCTTTCACTGATACGTATTTTTAATAACTTAAACATTTTTAAAATGCTTCTGAACACTCCTACCACTTTTCAATAAATCAGTTACTACCAAGCAGTGATATTGTAGCCCTAAGAAGCTAATTGTCTTTTATTTACATTTCTGTTTTAAAAATACAGTGTATTAGACTGATCATATGTTAGTGACCTTGTTAATATAGCCAAAACGAACATTTGACACCAATAATTCTATCACAGAAAACAAACAAGCATGCAAACCCCCAGACTCTTCCAAGCAGATAGACATGCTCATTAACTCTGATCCATTACTGTGATTGCAGCAATTTCCTGCAGTGATAAGCAAATACAATTAGCCCATACCTGCCATTGGTCAGGCAGGCTGCACGTCATGCCTGGACCTTCTCTGTCAGCCAAATGCTACTAATCGCATGGATGAGCTATCACAGTTTTTCCTCCTGGATGAAAGGCACATTCTACTGATTTTATTCAAAGTGAATGATGTCCTGACCAGCCCAAAATGTTTGTCTTTATTGAGCCTGGCCAGCAAGTATGGTTCTAGCAAAATGATGTGGGAGTGGAAGGCTTCACCTCTGACTTCACCAGGCTTTTTTCTTCCAACAATCTCTTCTACCAGATCATGAACTGTGGATCATACAGACTACACTACAAGTTGTGTTGTCTCTGAATTCATTATGAATTAATTTAAGTCCTGGATTCATCACCCTCAAACACAGATCATGAATGAGTTGACAAAAAGCATGCAATTCATGCCATAATGTGCATGGGCTCTTTAGGACAAAATAGACAAAGAGACAAGGTAATGCAGGAGAAATAAACTGAGGATGAGTTCATTACAATGGAGTATGAGGAGGTGGAAGGAAAGAGAAGAGGAAGAGGAAGAGGGAGAAGAGAAGAGAAGAGAAGAGAAGAGAAGAGAAGAGAAGAGAAGAGAAGAGAAGAGAAGAGAAGAGAAGAGAAGAGAAGAGAAGAGAAGAGAAGAGAAGAGAAGAGAAGAGAAGAGAAGAGGACAAGGCAGAACAAAGAGTAAGAGCAACTACCTCTGAAGTTATTCAGAAGAGCCAGTATGGCAAGACAGAGGAGGCTAAGAAAAATGGGAATGAAGAACCTACAAAAAAAAAGGTGCCAGAGGGGACTCATCAGTACCAGAACCATGGGGTCAGGTTGTATTGGTGGAGAGAATATCTGCCACCAGAAAATCCAAGCTTTTGAGAAGGTGGAATATTAGATGTGGACACTGAGAAAAGGTTGAAAAAAATAAACATGGATCCCCAAGACAGAAAATAGTTATGTGATTGTTATTTACAATGGGAAAATTTATTTCCAGGAGAAAAGATCCAGAACAGCTTTACTAATAATCTTTGGGGTTCATGTTATATGCCATAAAAATGAGGTCACATAAAAGAATGATCTTGTGCTAATGATCAACAAAGATCCCCTACAGCTAACATGGAAAAATTAATTTAAAATTACTGTAAGAAAATTATGTACCCACAACAGTCTTCAGTCCTCAGGTCATTAACACTGACAAGATACCCCTGCTGAACAACAGATTATGAAGATCAAACTGATTTTTGCTAGGCATGCTACAACAACAACTGACATGGCACCTGTGAAGCCTGGAGAGCAGAGCACATGCTGCCTGCAGGAAAGTCTGGGCTTAGATGTATTAACACACAGTTCTTATCATTTCCAGTCTACCCCTTGTACTTAAAAAAGGATTGAAATATGAAATTTCTCAATGAAAAAAGAACAGTGATTCTTGACAAAGAACAGTTGAAAGAAAGCAAAAAACGCTGCATAATTTTCAGATATTATGTGTAAACCAATCAGTGGCTGAAGAAATTAACAATTTGCAACAGCATATATAGGTAGAGAATGTTAAAGGAGAATGCAACAGGATTTAGAATTTCAAAAGATGTCCGAGCCTGTGAACATGCTCCTTGGTTCCGAACAGTAACTTCATCCAGAGTTTTCTCTAGATGTTGGGGACTGTCCCCCAAAAGGGTGTGCATTTATGAATACTTAAATCATATTTCTTCTGTTCCCAGAGGGAAGGAGATAAGGGATGAGTTTGTCATTTTGCCTGAAACGAAAACATATTGAACAAGTGGGCTTTTACTGTACAATTGTGGTGTTGACACTTCACAAGGGATTTAAAAGTTACAATGCCTCTCTCTAAAAGGCACTTCCAAAACTGTCTGACTACTGCTGGAAAGTTATTCAATAGATCAACTACAGGTATTTGGAACTGTGTGTTATAACAATTCGTGAAAACATTTGTTAAGAATTGACTGAACTAGTACTGTGATAAGTGCATTAAATCTCTGTTGCTACCATGTATTGACAGCGTAAGACTTTGTGCTGGTAAACAGGTGACACTGTGATATTGCCCCTACTAGAAGCTAAAATTTTACTTTAAAGAGCAGAGGTTTATTGTGTTGTCTTCATGGGCTCACACTCCCTGTGAGATAACTACATATTTTCCTCTTAATCCTGATTCAGATCAAGCATAGCCTCTGTAAAGCAACACTGAGCATGCAGAGAAGCAACTGCTCCAAGTGATGGAAGTGCTGTCTACTGAGATTACAACTGCATCAATTCATTTTGTTTAAAACAACTGAATTTTTAAGGATCCTCATAGTAAACTTATCTCATCTTACTTCTATGTATTACTGGCTTCTAAGGCAAATACAGCATTATTGTTCCCATTTAGACCTACAGCTCCACAGAAGAAACCTTGTGACCTTTTTATGTACCACAACAATTTTATTTCCAGAAGTTCTAGATTGAGATTGTCCTTCTTTTCATGATGAACCTTTTCATTTTTTAATTTTTTCTTTTATAGAATATTTAAGGATATGATGACAGCGCCTATACATTTCCCTAAAGGTTTGTTTTGAAACATTTTGCATTCCATCTCTATTGAAATGATTTACTGTCAGAATCAAAACATCCATCAATGCGTAAAATGTCTCTTTAAAATAATTTTTTGTGAAACAATATCCTATTAAAAATATTTTAATTTGGGGAACATTTTGGTTGGTTCAATAAAATCAAGAGATGATTTAAAATTGGTTTTAATGTTTATCATGCAAACATTACTGCACTGAAATATCTTGAAATTCTGAGTGGCTGTTATAACTTGTGTGATTGCAATGCTTTTTCTAGGATACTTGGTATCACACAGTTGTGATGGACTTTATCTGGACAGCTCTTACTTACTGCATTATTTTAAGATGATTCAACTGTCAATTTTTACACTGTCACATTGTTAAGTTTTATTGCATATTGCTAAAGAGAGTCTCTTGTAGTAGTGGGGCTTTTTTTTAACTGTCTTGCATTTTTACACATTTTTACATTAATTTGCTAGTGGAGTAATAATCCATGCTGTTTTTTCATGTTGTTGTAATTAAAAATATTTAAAAATAATGTTGACTTAAAGAGCTGTCAAATTACTAAGCCCCTAACTGGTCAGAATATAGATTGGATTTTTTAATGTGTTGTAGCTGATACTCCATTACTAGATGAAATGCAAACAGAATCAGCAAAATAGACAGCCAAGGCTTACTATTCCATGCTGAATTTTTTCTCAGCTCTGCAAAAATCAACAGAGACACTGCTATTGATATCAATTTCACTGGGAGAAATATTTTTCTCCTAGGAAGTAACTGTGATGATGACTTGGGTATCTTGTGTTCATATTTTTCTCACTTTATATTTCACACTGCATAAAACTTCATGAACGAAATCTCCATCCTTCCATCAGTAATGAACTAGGAAAGGCACTGGTTTAAATCTATTTCTCCTATCAGTGCCTCTGTGATCATGAAGACAGTTGGGGACTATCCAAAACAGTAGGACTGCAGAATGCCCTCCTCATCTCCACCATAAACACAACTGAATTCAGCATAAAGCCATTGCTCTTTGTCTTCCAGTGGGGAGTAACCTTCCCGGGGAATAACATAACTAAGAAGAAGCAAGTGAGATGCTGTCATGGGTAATGAGAGACAAAGAACAGGTTGTTCGACATAAAGGAATCATGGCAAAAGGATTTTTGCATAAATGGGATGCACAGTAAGGCAGAAGCTTTGCCTATCACCAGCATATTCCTGAAACTGCAAAATGCTGGGAAGTAAAACTCTAGCAGTGTCATTGATTCAGATCACAGAGCAGGAAGAAGCCTGCAGGTTTCTGTGGGCTGTACTCTGTTCTGAGAGTCCCCTTGCTGGCCAAAGTTATCACAGACATACAAGGGATAACTTCTTTAGGATTTAGAATGCTGCACTGGATTAAAGACATGATACAATTTATCAGACCCTTTTGAATGCTCATAAGGTCAGGGCAAGTAATGTCTTATTATGTATCTCCCAATATAAGGACAATCACAGTTCATGGAAAAAAATTAAGTCACTGTTAGAAGTCAATTTTAAGAGTACATTATGAAACAGTATTTTTAAAAATAAATCATTATATTTGAGATCGGTGTCAGAGTCTGTCAGAAGATGATATCGGCCAAAACATTACAATGCAGACCTCTAAAGGAACAGATAATTTTGTTGTTTTCTTTTTCTCTCATGCCATCTTTCTGTGCCCTGGAAATATATATCTCTCCAATTGGAACATTTGTAATTAATATATGATTCTCCAGGTCAAATATTTTCAAAATGAATGTGTAATACTAGGTACTTAAATCTATATCACTAAGTCAAAACAAAAATACCTTGAACTCAAAAGGAGCTGAAAAAACATATCTGCAGTTCCCTTTATTTCCAGAAATGGGTCTGCTTTTCTGTCTTATCTGTGCTTTAGAAGCACACATTCAGATACTGACAAGGCATAATTGGACACACCAGAGATTTCTTCAGTGAATATGAAACCTGAAGTCCCAAATAAAACTGCTGCCTTGATTCACAATAGAATAGGCTAATTTGCCAAGAGATGCACTACAGCCATTCTTCTTTTCTGATAAAACCAGAAGTGTGTAACTTTTAGTGAAGTTGGAGAATACACTGGCACAAAACCAGTTCTTGCTACAGGCAAAAATAATTTTACTTTTGGCAGGTTTACAGCAAAGCAAATCAGTTACATTTTCACCTCAGGTGGTTTGTGGTATCAAAAAGGCAGTTCTTGCAGATGGAAAACTGTCATTACATGAGGACAAGCTGTTTGCTAGGGGAAATGGAAATATTTCGCTCTCTGTCAAACCTGTGAATATTTGAGAGAAAAATCTGTTTTCATATAGGAATACTTGAACCGGAAGCTGATAGTTTAATAGAGTTCTACTTGACTGACAGAGTGTCTCACTAGACTGGAGACTGGCAAACTTGTGCTTCAGTTATTGCACAGAGTTACCATAAAATTCTACTGAGGAGTTGCATATATAGGCAAACAGTAGCATGGCCTGAGAGATTGTTTCAGATAACCTCAAACAGACCTATGAGCTGAACTTCAGTGCGTGCCTCTGGAAATGATGAGTTACCAAGCCAAAGACCTCACACTGTATCTCCCACAGGAAATGCACCAGTGGTCCACTCAGGACACTCTGGAGTACTTTATTCCTGCTGTAAACTATCCTTCATTAATGATCACTGATGTAGAAAGAACTATAAAGAGGGCATACGACCAGGTGAAGAGCTGCTAGAGAATGTTGTGCAGCTCATTAGTTTTCCCCAGGCTTTCCATGTGGATGCAAAGGAAAGGTGTGGAAGCACTCTCTGATTCCACTGCTAGTTACCTGTGTGTTTAATTGATTGAAATCCATCCATGGGTAGAAAGCAGCAGAAGTAGAAAGCTTTCCAAGGTGGATCTGAGGGCTCTTTGGAAAGACTCACCAATGCTACCTTTAACAGGGCAGAGTCATCAGATCCAAGATTTATACAGATGAAGGCTGCAAACCCCAGTTTATTAAATCGGACTGTTTATTTAAATAAAAGGTGTTATTCAAATTGGACAATTTATCATGGGAAATTGAGCCAACAAAGAAATCTTTACCTTCTTAGCAGGAATTCAGACTTGAAGCTAAATAAAATGCAACATATGTAGCCCAAGAGTATACTCAAGTAATAGGGATTTATTTACATTCAGCTGATTCAATATTTCTGACTTTTTTTTTCAAAACTTGGGTCTGTCCACCATATCAGCTTAATTCAGTCTTACTCTTTGCTCCCAGGCTCTGATTTTATCATCTACACTCCCTGCAGTCCTTTTGGTGACAAAACTCACAGAGCAATTAGTTTATGTAGGGGCGGTAGGGATAAGCCTCCGTGCCTGCTATGCTGAACAACTCTCCAACACTATCCAAATAATTCCTGCATTTCTGTATTTCCACACACATGTTCCTGCACCAACAAGTGAAGCATATGTTGACAAAGCTATCAGAACACTTTTGGTGATGCTCAGCAGTGTGCTCATTATTGTATATGATGGACTAGAACACTAGGGTGAACAAATCTCACAGCAGATCCTGCCCAGTAAGATGTCTATTTATTCCCCTTCATGCAAGCAGAACACTTCCAGCATGAAAAAGTATTCAAAGCATAAGAAACATCACTGAGGAGGTAAACCGGAAGGACTAGCTCTAATTGAAAAATACAATATATTTCACATAAAGAAATTTGATTACAGGTAGATAATCAAGGAGAAAAGGCAATACAAATTAAAATAGAAAGGAAAGGCTGAGCAGAATGTGATGATTAGGAGAGATTAGAATTTACAATCAAATTAGAGAATATCACAGTGAATGAGGGATATAAACCCACAGGCCCCAATCAGAAGAATTTCACTTTGGGTTTGTATTACCCACAGGCCATCCAGGATGGGGTGATTGATCACGATGCTGGAATGGGAAGAAGAGACACAGTGCTTAGCTACCAGCAAAAACTGCTTCAAAAAACAGTTTATGAGAGCTTTGAAGAGAAGGTTCAACCTTGATTTGGTCTCAAGGATCATGTAGGATCTGACTGAGAATCACACAGTCAAAGAGCATGCCAGCAGAGTGAGTAGTCTTAAGGCCAAGAGACATACATGTATGTCTTACACTTGGTAGTGTAAGTCAAAGCCCATCACTTATCAAGAAAGACTTAAGAAATTAGTGTACATTCCATTTATTTTCTGCAAAAAAGAAAATAAGGGGCACACCTGGCTCAAATAAGCAAGTAGTCAATAAGCACTACACCTGCATTTACCTCTCAGAGGTGAGCAGCATTCCCAGGCTTCCTTCTGCCTTTCAGAGTCAGTAACAGGGGGCTCAGTGGCTGTGTCTTACCACAAAAAACCTGCTGACCTCATTTGTAAATTAGGTGCTGCACCACACATACACAGACAGAGTTCTGAATGACAGCAATACAGGTTTTGAGTAAGTTGACATAGGATTACAAAAATACGCAGTCTAAACATCCTGAGTACATTGAGAAATTTTATACAATCCAGTTCTTGCTCCTAATAATGAGGTGAGATAAATGCCCATTTTGCTTGCACCTCATTTTAGTATTTGGATGAAGTTCAGCGTAACACCAACCCTACATGTGCATTTTGGCATGTAATGTGGAGAACAACACAAACGTATTAGGAAATCATCTGTTGAAATAAGCTGAATCAAACATGATTTCTAAGACACCATCAACAATTGTCATCTATGAGTTAACATTTTCTCATTGTATGTCAAGGAATCTCATGGTAAAGTTGGCACCACATTAAATTTCCCACTCTTTTGAGATACAAAAGCCTTTTTTCATAACAATTAAAATCAGTTCACATAATCCCTTCCCCAAGTATTGCTGTCTCTCCAGAAAATTCAAATCCCATCACACCTGACTCATTGGTTTCTATCTGAAGGGTCAGACTACTAAAGCTTGAGAGGAGTTGGACTCCAGAGTGGAATTTTGCTTTAAATTCATCTCTCACACCTGAGTATCTGAGGAATGAAGTCCATGCCTGATGTTTTGTGCCTTAACAGACTCAGCTACAGTGCCTGCTTTCTTCTAAATCTCAGAAAGGTCTTTTTACTCACATTTTTATATTTTATGGACCATAAATTGTTCTCATTCTAGATTTTCTTTGATAGCTATAGTTATAGTACATTTTTAAAACAAGTTTTCCACCACAACAAATACTGGTGTCTTATTAAAAGACATATTCCTTTTCCTAATTGCTCTACTGTGATTTTCATTCTGCCATGGTGGATTCCCAACAGACTTTCAGAGGCACTTTTTGTGATCTGCTGGTAGTGCCCTAGTGCTCTTTATCACAAAATTACAGTAGTTTTCATCATCTTTTAGGCAATCTATAAAATACTACAAGCCTACTGTGTGACAATTTAAAGTACTGTTTTACAATATTAATCTACAAAAGCATGAAAAGTACAGTATGTGCTTGGAAAAGGTCACAGAAAAGCTTTCCATTAAAAGAATCAATATGATCACAAACAGATTCTGAAGTCATATTACCATTTTAATTCGCTGGCACAGCCTTCTCACAATTCCACCTCAACAGTGACATCAATTACAGCTGAGACAGTACAAGGCTGTGCTAACACAAACAGGAAAACAATTATGATGCACTGACTGACTGTCTTTTGCTACTACCCAAATGAATCCAAGTTATTACATTAAACACCTACCACTGTTTTTCACTCAATAGATTCATCTCTTCCTTGGACTGATTTTGACTTTCTGTTCTTCAGAATATGGTATTAAAAACATCAGACTCAATCACTCCAAGCTGGAGTTTAAAATTTTTTTTTAAAAAAAGTTAAAGGAAAAGACCAACCAACAACAAACCAACCTTCAAAGCCACAGCACTGAGCAGCATTATGAGATGCATTGCATTTGCCAGCATTGTCTGGCTAAAGAGTGATGGACTTGTTTGCCAGGGAAAGAAGAGCTGCCAGGGCAGCTGACATACTAGTGGGCTGCAGAAGGTGCTGAGAGTGAAGGGTGAGCAAGGCTGCCTGGCCCCACTCTCCTTTCTTGGCTCCCATAAAATGCCAACCTCATTCTTTCTTCTCTGACTCCTTCTCACAATTGATTTCTCTTTTTAACTCTTTATCACAGTCTTTCTCCCAAGCTCATGTCTGCAATAATCTGTTTGCTTTCCTCTACAGCCTTTACACATTACTGACTAAGTTAGAGCTGCCTCTCACTGTCACATTCAATGTGTGTGTTCCCACTACACATCACTGACTCCTAGTTTTGCCATTTCCCAGTGCTCACCATACCCCAAGATCCTCTCACACACAAAACCTCCACTTCCTTGCCGGTCACTCCTGTATCCTCAGCTCAAACCAGTCAAACTCACTTGCCAAACTAGTCATTTTTTCTTCTTCCTCCCACCTGCCTCTCAGTTCTAGTGTCACCATTTTTATTTCAAAGTAATCATTTTCTGTCCTTGGTCTGACTCCAGGCCATTCTACATTCAAATTAAACCTGCCATCTTCAAAATCACCCAGCTTGATTCCCAGCATGGGTGTTGCTGGAAGCATCCAAGACATACTTGAGAGCAGCTGGGGACAGAAAGTTTGATTTCCTCCCTGGGAATGGCACATGTGCCATGTACTCAGCCCCAGGAGTTGTGAGGAGCCTGTACTCACTGTTGTGCTTGTTGGGCTCTGGGCAAACAAGCTGGACAGTGCTGCAAATGCTGGACTCCTCAGCAGAGTCCTCAGAGCTTTCAATCTGCCCCCACACACACACAAAATTCCACTTTTTAAACCTAACCTGGCTGTATTGGGGTGGGTATTTTCAAGAATATGCAAATTGACACGTTCTTAAATTTCCTATGTCTTTCTGAAAACATGAAAGTATTTTAAATTGAATGTATTTTTAGCTGGCATTTCTTTTTTTCTAAAGAGTTCTTTTTCCTTCACCTAATTCATGAAAAATATGCAAAACTGGTTAAAATATTTTTTTAAAAAAAGAAGTGTGTAGCAATCAANGATTTAGCAATGTTCCAGAAACAATATATTTAGTGATTATATAAAATGTATTTTTAAACACATGTACAGTTTCTTAATGTTAACTGACACTATGAACATAAACAGATTAAAAGTAGGATTTCTATAACATCTTCTATCTGTAGGCTCTGTGCTGGAGATAGAGTATAAATAGAAGGAGAAGGAATTGTTAGACATTAAAACTCATTTTCAAAATGAATCTGATGATCTGTAACTGACATTTGAGATAGCAAAAAAGTATCACACAGCAGAAAATTATTAAAGAATAACTCTGGCACATGAAAACAATCTCTGCATGTTTTATGAGTTGCCAGGAGCAAGATGACAGCAAGTCACTGTTCTAAGCCCAGGGATGCCTTGTAAGTGACTTTCATCCCTGATGAGACCTTTGGACCTTACGACTACAGCTCAAGGTTCTGCTCTAGCAGAGTATCTCTGACACACATACAAATGCAGCTTTGGCAATTAACAAGAAAGATTTGGAATGCAATGATAACTCAGCAAATGTTTAGAAGAGAAATTTTTCCAAGAAAAACTTGGAAAATTTTTTCCCCCCATGAAGACAAATTTCAATACATGTTTTACTTCAAAGATATTAATACTTTCTGGGAGGAATCCATGCCTGCCCAAGGCTCCACACCAACCTGGTGCAACCAGCTGGGATTTGTTTCAGTGCAGGCAGTACAAATAAATGAGACTGTTGGCAGGTGGGAATTGCACTGTGTTTTCCTTATAGTCCAAGAAGCGTTGGCAAATCAGAGAACTTATCTGCTGTGCAAACAAGGCCAAGCACAGGCATAATCAGGAAATCTTAGGGGCAAAAATCATCTAGACAATGAGATGTAAAAGTAGTACCTCCTCTTCCCAAGATGCTGGACTCTATACATCCAAGACAGAAACCTAGGAGAACAGGAGTAATTAGTCCCAGCTACATGATTTTCATAGTTAACCTATTTCTAATTTGGCCTGTTTCTGAGAATATTCTCTTGTTAACGTGACTCATGTTTCACCAATGATCTGCAGTGGTGGAAGGTTTTTCTTAGTTAAAACGTTACCTCTTATTTGAAGTAAAACCCAATCAAGCAGGTAAGCTGATTCATGTACTTGTAATTTTTTATATAGACTAGGTAAAATGAATTTAACTTCACTAAAACCTAGTTCTATTTGAAATACCATTTTCTAATAACTGGATTTTAATACCTAACCCAAAATCTTCTTAGTGAATTAGTCACCAGAGATGGTTACCTAGCTCAGAGCACATGGAAAGACACTGACATTGGCAGAAAAGCTAACCCGTTAATTAAAATTTAAAGTATGCACAGAAAATTCTCAAATGCTTTATGCATTGCTGAACATACCTAATATATCAAGACATTAAACTAAAAAAAAAAAAGATTATATTCAAAAGAATGGGAAAGTAATAACAACAGAAATTTCCAGATTAGTAAAATATAATGGTATTTGTCAGTCTTAAATTTCACAAGCAAGATACCCTTCCCTGGTTGGCTTTTGGTTGCTTTGTTTGTTTGTTTTAAATCTTGCAATATTCTTAGCCTATCAAATGATGTTCTGAAAGTTTAAGGCTGATAGAGATAAAAATATTATCACCAATATTACATGGAGGAGAAAAAGGGCACGAGAACATTCAGAATAAAAATACCACAACTTTTGTAGAAGGGGAACTTTTATCCACTGAGCTACATTTATTTCATTGGTAGCTGAGTATTATGGAAGTCCTTCATTAACTATTGGCAGCGGAGACAGGAACTGAAATCCCAGTAAATATTAAATGAATGAAAGTGAAGTGCATCTTAGTGCATGTATGGGACTTACAGAAGTCTTTGTCACCAGAAGTCAAAGAGAATTATATAATATACTATAAATAAATTATTGTATAACCATTAGCAACATTTCTTTTTATACAAAGTTACAGAGACTAGTAGTTTGCCTTTATATAATGTGTGTATCATGCCCTTACCAATTTATATATATCCTCAGAAGCCTTTCAAAAGTGTCTTTTTTCCCTGTACTTTGTTTATGTATATATTTGAGCATAAATTGGTTGCATAAGCATAGTTAAATTCAGTTTTATGTGGAAAAATTCAAGTTAATTTTAGAAGACTTCTATCTGGTACAGGAAACAGTATCCAGGGCTGGGCTGATACTTCACCAGACTGAGTTTCCAGAGTTTTGCTATGCAGAACCTCTGCAAAATTTTTGTTGCTGAAATTCTGTTTATAAAGATCAGATCACATCCATGACCTAGAGGAAAACTCACCTAAAAACAGAGGATGCCATTCGGATTTCTCCTATTCAGTAGAGAGGAATTGAGGTTGGAACAGATGAAGTGAATGATCACCAGGATGATGTGAGAAATTAGAGCTTGTCTTATGAGACAATATAGTCTGCAGCAGAATAAAAAATTATGATATGAAGAAGCATCCTGGGGCTTTGCCCCAAGGCGAGAGAACAGCCATTTACCTTACAGGACCATCCACTGCTTATTCCAGGGGACATTTTTTATTTCATTAATCTATCTGATGAGTACATGAAAGGCTGAATCAATCAGACCTGTGCAGAGCTATATTATTGATTAAACCTTGCTTTTAGGATTAGACTTGGCCTGAACAAACCCGACCTCTTAATGAAGTTTAGCCATACCCCCAAAATAAAACAATCCCTACCCTTGTTCTATGCTTTTATTATTTCAAACCAACATTGAATTGCACACATGAAAATCAGACACAGTTTGCTGTTTATCTTGTTAAAAGTTGTATTAGTCCAGGCCTCTACTTGTGCCTGAAATGTCCTGCTTAAAATCCAGAGAGGGAAAGGCTGTGCAAGGTTCATTAATGTCTGTGCAATCAAGGAAATTTGGCCAGCAGATAGTGGGGGCCACTGCAAGAGTTCAGCAAGCAAGTCCAGCAGTACCTGGAGATACTGGAGGAAACAAACCCTCCTAGAAAAGTCTGGGTGTTTCCAAGCAATAACTTTTCAAGAAACTCTTGAAAATGTTTATATTGATTCAGCACACTCTAAGGACAGAAAAATTTGGACTGAAATCATGCTTGAGCATATAGACATTATTTGCTCTGAGCTGGGGAAGGTATTGTAGGATGAGGGTATGGATTCTATGAAACTGAGGGAAAATCCTCATCACGGAGGCCCTGCTCCAGCAGATTGGAGATGGAAGAACCTGTCCAAAGAGCACTGAATGGCAGAGAGAAAAAATGTGATACCTTGTTCTCCACAAATTTTGATGATTTGCTCTACCCCTACCCACCTCACTGTCTGAAATTATGCCAACAATACAGTAGCTCCTTTTTACATTGAAAAAAGAGAATGGCTGAAAACACACTGTTTTTTTTTTTATATGACCAGCCTTGACTCAAAGAAATACCCAAATCTTTCTGATAGCTGTACATTGCCATTCATGTGAAAGAAGAGTGATCATTGTCTTTTATCCAAGTTGTAAAATCTAAATGAAGCTGTGTAAGGAATATATGAAAATATATTAAAAACACAAATATTTTTTTAAATGTGTGTTAAACTAAAATAGTTTGAATTCTGACACTTGTTCTTTTGCATAATGGTACCATCAATACAGAAGATTCCTTTCTGCCAAGAATCAAGTGGGAAGGAAAATGAATAGCTGCTTTCACCTAATTGTACAGTTAATATACTACTAAAGGAGCCTACAGATAAGTCTTCTTTTCTCCTATAACAACTTTGAGATGAGTTTTCCTCTTCTCCCAATAGTGTTTCAAAATTATGAGAGATATTTTAAATGCTCTACCAACTTGACTATACGGAAATGTTAAGCAATGTCCCTGAAAAATGCTTACCTCTATATTGTTCAGCTGTAAATAAATATATATTTTATGGCTATTAGAAATCAATCTTTTCCTCAGTTGAGGAGTCCCTAGTGCCTATTTTTAAATTCAGTGGGGGTCAGAAGGAAATAAGGATGACGCAAAAACACTCTTAGTGACTGAATACTGTATGTATATCTACCAGAGATCAAAAATTAGAAGAAATAAATCTAGTTAATATTGAATTATAAAACATAAGGATTTGCTGTTGTGTCAGTTGACACAATAATTGATACTTTAATTCTTTGGTGATAAATGTAATTTGTATAAATACGGAACATGGAAAAGGACAAAATCAAATCAGGTTTAATTCAGTCATTACACCAGCTCTCAAACACCTAACACAACATTTCTTTTTCTTTCAAGAAAAGTATTACTTTAATCTGGATCAATTACTTTTTTCCTTGAGAAAGAAGGGAAATATTACCTAATAATACCTAAGCATTAAGTAATTTGACAGATGCTTAGTTATGGGCTATTAATATGAGGGACCATTTTCTCAGAGATTCAACGAAGTATATTTGCTCATGCACCTGGAAACAATCTGATACTCTATCATTAAGTTCTGTTTCTCATAATGCTATAAAGTCCCTCAAATTATTTTGTGAATTCATACCTTAAATGCAGTAACAGACAGGTTTTCTGTGTGACAACAGATCTACATAACACAGAGAAATTTACCAAGTCTCAATTCAGTAAATCTAAGCTCCAAATTAACATTGATTTTATTAACATTGCATATCTGAAGCATTTTATGAATGTGTTAAAGAGATGTATTTTCTAATTAACTTGGAGAAGATACCTAAATTGTCTGTCTCTCACAACAAGGAACTGGCCTTGATATTTATTCCTTTTAGTCTGATATTTCTACGAGTTATGCATTTCAGCAACAGTTCTTACAGTCAGTGTAGGAACAATTATTTCATAAGAAACTGATACTAATCCAATTGAGGTCAATGGAATTATTCCCATGGACTCCCACTGACACTCATCCATGCCCTAAATTCTTAATAACCAAAGCAGATATCTTTGTGCAGCACTGTAAAAATAGATTCAAAGAGTACAATAAGCTGCTTTCAGTATTTATAGTATTAACAATTTGGCTCTGGCTTTCTTCAGTGGATTACTTTAAATACTAAAAGTACTGCCACTAAATTGCCTTGAAACATGAGGGTACTGTGTCATGAAGAACCTAAGAGAGACTACAGAGACTTCCTTTCTTCAGACCATTTTCATAAGTCACACATGCAGATTCCTATCAATTAGGAGCTATGTTGTAAGCACACAGTCCAATTTAGATAAGAAATTAAAGTTGTATTTTGCTCAGAAAGGGATCACTACAGCAGCTAACCTGAGATTTTCTGATTTTGTGTGAACCACTGCTACACTAAAAAACAATAACACTAATACACTGTGTCAAGGAGGTGCAAAGAGAGTGTGATGATCACAGAGAGCTTAACCCTAAAAATGGTTCAGAAAGAATAAAAAAACACAGGATACATTTCAAGATTTGGTGATTGAGCAAGACAGATAACATTTTAATAATTCATCTGTATTATTTTAGGATGCTTGCCAACCTACTCCCAGTGCTATTCAATGCTAAGAATACCATTTTCTTGCAGGTACTCTAGAATAAGCAACATTTCATATGTAAGGTACATAAGCAGCTGAGAGGAATGCGCAAGCCACATGAAGCACCAGACCAGAAAAAAACCACTCCCTTTTCTC
>WEIV01015872.1:84073-106018 GCA_013390005.1 Calyptomena viridis
AAAACTTTTTAAAATCCATGAATCTTTAAATAATAATAATAATATTTTAGCCTGAACCAGCCCACACTGCACAACAGAAATACAGAGCACCTTTCTGCAATTTTTACTCCTATTTTAACACAATAGTTTAAAAACCACCCGTATTTTTAAACCATTTACTATTTCATTATTTTCAGAAGTCTCTTCCAGTGTAGAGACTGTTTTTCAGAACTCAGTCAATACCTCAAATTTTTTTTAAGCATCTACCTAAATGACTTAACCTAGATTATTAATCGTAAATCAAGACAATATGAATTTGACAAGGTTGCTTATATGAACTAGTTTATCCTTACTAATAATTTCATTAAAAAGTTCAGTTCAGCTTCCATTCCAGTCAATGAAATAATTTGTGAAGTGACTCATGGAAACTTGAGACTAAAGCAGCAACTAAATATATGTCACAACCACCAGTGTTATGACAGCTTTCACATTTACACCCACTGCCTTGCAAAACGGAAGCAGAAGAGTTGACTTGCAGTGCTGTATTAATGTAACAGAACCTTACAAAATAATGATGCATGTGAAAAGCTATTTGGAACACAGACAAATGTCAGAGATTGGAACAGAGTACAAAGATAATTATCATGATGCTGTAAAATCACAAGTATTCTTCCAAAACCATAAGAGCAGAAACAGCAGGAGTCTAGAGGAATACAATGAGCATTATTCTGGAAACAGAGAGTCTTCTGTAAATGACGCAGTTCGCCTCAGTGATTAACTAATTTGGGATATGCCAGAAGAACCCAGGGTAAATCAAATGCTCTCTCACAATACAGAGAAGAAGACACAGTTAATGAAATCACAGGGCTGCATTTAAAGACACTAAAAACTGATTAACTGGGTATTTTAATAGAACATAAAATTAACCAGGACAATTCATTGCAGGAGAAGAGTAAGAGATTACAAATGGATTACACATTTTAGTGATTGCACTCACACTTACAAAGCATGTGTGATCTCATGTCTGAGGAAGCCATCAGCCACTGCTGAACACAAACAGGAATTTTTCCCTCTTCCTTCAGCTGTTCACTTCCCAATGACAGTAAGACCTAGAACAGTCCTGTTGGCAGGGCAAACTCTAAAAAATGGCCAACATACTGCCCTACAAAATGGTACCGTGTGTTAAGTGAGCTGTAAGAGCTGGCAATGTGTCTGCTCTTAGACAGCACACCCAAAGCAGTTAGTCTTGGCTTACTGCTCTTTCAGGAGGAAGGGCAATGGTGATAACTAAAGAATGACTAAAGGCTATTTTTTTGAATAGCCAAAACACATGGACATAAAAAATTAAATCTGTTTGCCTGGCACATGTTAACCTGACAGTAACACTGTGCTCAGGATCAAGTTAAGATATTACTTAGGCCACAGGGCCAGCTTTGTAAAATAGTGAAAACCACACATGGAAAATTGTCCAGCTAGAACCTAAGTTAGGTCTCACAAAGATGAATGCTGCCATGGGCCAGGGATTTGCCAGCTCCAAGCTGTCAGAGCAGGGCTGCCTTTTCTCCATGGTGAATACAAGAACAAATCCTGACACAAAGACGGCCTGAGCTGCACGAGTCCTGCTCTTGGGTGACCGCTCAAACCTCAGAGGCATTTTTATTTGCTGTTTCAGCAAGCACTTGATATTCCACAAGTTCTTCAACATCCCTCAAGAGAGTTCTGCATTAAATCACTGAGGGTTGGGACTAGTTTGTTCCATTTACAAAGTTCATGGAAGTTTTATGAATAACTGCTTTTAATAGTACCTTATAGTGAGCAAGATCCTGGGCCATCTTGACCCTCTGCCTACTGCCCCTTGATAACAGTAATAGACAGTGCTTTTACTGCTGCTATCGCTCCTGGGTCTCATCCCTCCTGGTTTTTAAGATAAAGCTGACATGCTATGAGAGGCAGCTAATGCCACAGGGTAAATCAATTTCAGGCACTAGGTCAAGAGACTCTAGAGAGCAGTCCTACAAACCTGAGCATGTGGGCTTCTACCCAGGAATAACACCATGTCAGCCTGAGGCAAGTAACACATGAGGAAACCATGGTATCAATCATTAAATAAATAAGCTTCCCTTGGCAAAACTGTGAGATACCTATGTCAAGACAGATATAAAATCAAAATGACAGTCTTCCCACTGGATTTTTGAAAGAAAGAAATGTACAGTGCCACTGCTCATCGTAGGGAGCTCTACACAGAAGTTAGAAGCTGCTTTTTATAATTGAACATGGATTTTTCTAAATGCCTCTCAGAGCTCAACCGAAACACATCCATGTGGAAGTGTCAGGCTCTAACAAGGCCTGATCTTCCTAATCTGACAGGTTCAGAAAAGCTTATATGAGGATACAGGAACTTTACTCCAGCCAACCAGACTCACACTGACATGCAGTCCAACAGAAAGACAGATTGTTCTCCGTGATTCCACTCATGCTTTCCAGATAAGTCTTAGCCAACTAATACTGGCTTGAGCATTCAAAAATAAAATAATAATAATAAAAAAAGTTATTGTTTTTTTTTGTATATATTCTTTTCCCTACTCAGTACTGTGAGCAGAAATGTTAACCAGAGTATTAAGAACTTTCTCTTCAAGCTGTCATTGCCATAAGCACTGAGTAATCATCTTCAGTCTACAGTGATTTCTTTTAGCTTAAAAGAAACAGAACAGAGGCAAGATCACTGGGATGTGGTACAAAATATTAGGTCTTATTAAGACCTCAGGAACCCAGAAAACAAAATGGCTGTTGTACCACATGAGAGAGGCCCTTCCTCAGACACAGTTACATATATTACATTTCATCATCATATATTCCACAGAAAACCTACGCACTCTTTCATAATTTATATTATAGGATATATTCTGTACTCCTGCATTTTCCTACCCTGTAGTAACCTATAAACTTCCTGGGTTTAACTCTACATCTCCCAGCTAGGCAATGCTGCCATTGCTGGCACAGGTTATAATACAGACCTTCAAATGTACAGCTGTGCTTTCTGATGCTCCACTACCAATCCTCTATACAACTTTTCCTCTTAGAAACAACCTTTAGCCCACAGAGTTGTATTTTCTCTGTCCTCCTCTCTCTACCTGTAACTATTTGCTGTGATTGCTCTTCAACAAGGACTCTGCATTCCTGAATCTTCAGGGTTTAACACTGAGGCATTCAATTTTACCAGAGCTTTTCCCAAGGATTCTGTCATAATGCTGGATCACTAGGACCCAAAACCACACAGCATAATTTATTTCCCAAAAAGATACAGAGCAGACAGAAAAAGGATTAAAGAAAGAAAAAAAATTACCTCATGTAAATGGTAATCTTTCCCTGCCACTTCCAGAATGCAAAGACAAGCCTTCAGGCTGCCTCGCTACAGCTTCTTTGTCAGAAACTCCTCAGATACAGCCAGCAACTTCCTCCATGTCTTTCTTTTTTTTTCAGGGTTTGGTTTTTTTTTTTTGTGGCCTTTCTTAAGTAGGCCTTTCTTTTGTGGATTTCTTAAGTATTACCTCTGAATCTTTGTTTTTCAGATGCTCTAAGAAAAGACAGTGCCATCTAATAGTCTCTGCATTGCTCAACTCCAAGATTTAGCACTTTCTGCCATCACAGTCACTACTTGCTCCTGCCTTGCTCCCAGCTCTCAGCCTCTTCTGAGGTAACACTTTCCAGATAGACAAAATAATATAAATCTATATAAATTCAACTGAATTCAACTCTAATAAAAGACAATTTCTTTATTTTCAACAATGCAGATTTTGCTTTGATTTGAATTTGGGTCCTTTGTTTCAAAATTTTTTGTTGTTCTGGCTACTAGAGTACATTTTAAATTAAACCCATCTATTGCTACAGAGTTCTGAAATGTAGCACTTCTGTCAGAACTAGGACATACATCTCACCAGTGACATCACACAACAAAAACATTCTTTTTTGCCCCTACTCAGTCAATTATGCTCTTTGGGTATGGATTGTCACTCTTTGAATGAATATCTGAGTATATTAAGGACATCTAAAACTCTGGCAATATAAAATATGCAACATACCAAAGAAAGACTTGCTTCTTATTCATTTTAATTAAAGCATTTATTCACTACACTCAAATGTTAAGGCTTTACCTTATGACACTGATGAGCATAAATCTTCCTAGTTTTGTACACTGTAATGGAATGCATCCAGTGATCAATATGAAGCAGGGACCAATCTTTTCAGTTTTGCAAATTAATTTTAATGGTGTGGCTGTTGTTACTAATATATATATTATTTCCTTTAATGTTCATATCAATTTGCTCTATTTTATGTATAGATTGGAACTGACATTTCACCTTCTGTATCTCAAATGGCCATTTACAGCCTTCCTTGTTCTATTTCCCATTCTTGGAAAAAGTGGAGCTTTATGAATTTGAGATGAAAAGATGTGGTCCCCCTGGCTATTAAAATTTTTCTGAAAATTAATGTTAATAAAAGACCAAAGAGCTTGAAATTAGGGCAATACTCTCATATTTCTGAACTGCAATACTTTATCTGTAATTGTCCCTCCATTTAGCATGTTTCCTTTTGTTTCAAACTATTGAGAGATATAAATCTAGGGTGCTTTCAGAGTAACATGACAAAGGGAAAATAAACTATAAGATAAGAGCTGATGTAGCAAATATTCACTAAAGAAGGGTAAAAGTAGTAAGGGTTCTCAAAATAAGGTACACAGACTCTCAAGAGTCTCATATTCTCAGATACGATATTTCATTACACGTCCTTTTCCATCAAAGTAAAATGCTGAACCAAAATCACTTGATTTTGTTTTCACATAAATTGTGTGGCTCGCTATTTTTGAAACAGTTTCAGGAGGAGACCCATAAGTTACATTTATGCTGAACTGAAGATGGAGAGCATTTTGCATTTCCCTGTTGTGTGCCTATTTTTTATTTTAGGAGTGTAAAAGCATAAACAGTTTGATTGACTTCAAGAGTTCAAAGGCTATAATGCAGATTTGACGCTGCTATTGGTAAAAATGAAAGCAACATCTACTTCATGTTTCCCCTGTGTAAACTTTATACTATCAGTACTAAAAGTTGTATGAGTTCTATTATTAATCACTGTACCTTATTTACACACTGGGTTCAAACACCCTGGTGGGCCAGAAATAGTGGACAAAGAAAAAAATAATTATTGTAAAGTCATTTTAAAAAATCAAACCAGCACCACTTTTAAAATATGCTCAGAACAATTTCAGCAATTGCCACACTGAGAAAATGGTTCTTTAGTTCTACCGTGACATAGGTAAAAGATGCCTGTTGATTGCACCACAAGCAATTAAAAAACACCTTGTCCCCTTCACTGAATGGAACAGTGAACAAAACTATCACGCTCTTGAGGAAGAAGTGAGACAGAAGCGTGTAAAGCAGAGGAATCTGCAAGCATAACAAATACTTTCAAACAAATCACTCCGTAAGCTTTGCCCATGAGAAAAAGCTCCAGAACTACTGAAATCATTGGAAACTTTACTTAAGCTTCTCTGCACCTGAACTATCCTGTTTGCTCTGTGGCCTTTTCACCAGGGATGAAGACTTTTGTGCCTGTTTGCAAAATCATTCCCAAACAGATAACACAACCTAAGTCCCTGCTTTCATTTGATTGTTCTTCACAACAAAATTACCAATAGTCACCAAAATTATTCTTAATATAAAAAAAACAAGAAGAAAGTTCCCGTCATAGGGGAAATCCCTATTCAAGGCGCAAATTCGCTTTAGGCTTTAATGCAGAAAGCATGTCTTCCCTATTTAGTTCAGCAGCAGAACTTTTCCATTTATATGTTGTCTTGTGCTTTCTAAATCTTGGCAATGTAAATCCCCAATGTAACGTGACCTCTCTATACCAAAGAACATGCAAGATCAGATGAGAATTGTGAGTTGAACATCCAATTGCAGGGGATGCTGCTAATAAAACTTAAAAACAGTTTTATTTTTGAGATGAAAGATGTTTAAGGAGTTGCAAGTCCTTGAATAAATACACAGAATACTTCTGCCCAAGCAGAGGAGTCAGCACATTGCACTGTTCTTTTAAACTCATGTATTTCAATAAATCTATTAAAATATTTTTCTGCAGCTTGCATAGATCTCTTCCTATATAAGCATATAGGAAGAGATCTATGCACACGGACTACTCATTGGATAGATAGATAGATAGATAGACAGACAGACAGACAGACAGATAGATAGATAGATAGATAGATAGATAGATAGATAGATAGATAGATAGATAGATAGGAACTGTAAATAAAGACTGTAAGAGCACACCCTGCATTTGTAGGCATACTTGCCTACATTAAAAAAACCTGATGATTCTGCTAGTAGAGGGTTTTCCTGAGCATTACAACTCCAAATAAATACTGACAAGCAAAAATGTGATAAAATTGTCAGCTCATTATAAAAGCACAAGTGAAATAAAGCAAATATAAAAAAATATGATGAAGAAAAATTTGTGATGCCCTATATTTCCTGCCACTTTCAACATTCTCAAGTGCTTTTCATTTTTCCAAGGTACACTATCAGATTTCAAACTGGGATAACAGTTCTCTGAAAGGATTTCATTTGCTGAATAATAATTCTTTCAAACATATTCAGCTGAGTTCTCTCACCAGGTATCTATTAAACAAACAGGATGTTGAAAATACTCCTCTGGCAAGTGGTCTCATTTTCTTTCAAAAAAGAGTCATGCCCTCTCTCAAACAATTTCTTGAAAGATAATTCTCAACATATGGGATTAATCATACCCCAAAGCTTGCTTCTGACATGTGATTAACTATTTCTACATGACTCATAGGACACAGGCCAAAATACTTCAGTGTTGATGCTCTTCACTAACACTCTTTGCAGTACAGGAAAAGGAGAGGGAGAATGTCATTGCCACTACAGATGCTGAAGGCTAAAGAATAGTAAGAGGAGGGATTTTTATACAATTCGGTGATACATTTTGTTTAAGAACTGAATTAAATTTCTCTGCATTTATCATGTCCCAAGAATGCAATGATTTATGCAGTGAATCAGATGCTGTTATAAGGTTTCTCACATCATAAAAACAACTTATAATGCATCTCATGCATGATATACACCACTAACAGTTTCACTTGATGAAAGCTATCCTTATGCCTTTTATTATTCAAGCATGTTAATGAGTTCCCCCAAAAGATTAGTGAGGAGTCTAATAGACCAAAAACCTATTTCAACAATTGTTTTAGAGTCTTTCAATTAAGCAATGTGAACTTCTGCATCTAAATGAACATTCCCTTAATAATTCAGAAATAATCACATTCTCTTGCACTTGTGCCAGCCCACTAGGATATTCTAACAAATTAATGAATTTATAATTTTGTGAGAAGCTGTACCAGGAGAGAAATTATCCTATGGAAAAAATACTTCCAACTTGTATGAAAGATGTTTGCACTGAAGGGATAAGGCCCTCTTCTTCCAACACGGAGGTGTAAATGAGAAGATTGACAAAAAATCAGTGTTAGCAGGAAGTACCTCAAACCATTTCAATAGACTTGCCCTTGATCCCTAAGTTCATTTCCTAATAGAGTACCCAACATCAGTGGCAACATTCATTTATTCAGAGGATTTCCTTTCAGTTAGTTATTTGGATATGACTATATACCTCACATGTTCCATGGAATGAAGAGGTTTTACTCTACTACTTAAGAGAAAACACTTAATGTTCCACCAGAAGCCATCTCATCAAAAATTAAAGAGACAAAATCCTCACATAAACATTCTGGACCTAAAAGTTGGGTCTAAAACGCAGATACGCTTTCATGGATAGAGAACAAAATTCAATAGAATAGTGAATCAGGAACTGCTCCCACCTACTTCATCAGTCCTCACAATCAGTAGGATGAGCCACATCATTGCTCTAAGCTTTCTGCTTAAGACTTTTGGAGGTTACACATGGATGGAAAAAGAGAAATGAAAGCAATCACAATGGAACACAACATACTTGCAGTGTAGGGGTATGTCCACACAGTGTTTTACAAACAAGAACCTGCCTGGTCTGAAAGCCTGCTCCAAACCTTGCTTATCGTAAGGCTGTACCTAAAGCAGGCCCTTGCAGGTCCTTCCAGCTCAGAGTTGGTTTGCACCAATATGGTGAAGGGCACAGGCAGAACAAAGTCTCATTTCCCCACACAAGACCATGCATGTCTTTCACCTGAGACAGGGATTTTCTTCCAAAGAGGGTGTTCTCTGGGCCAACCTTCATGGCCTATGTGACTGCATGACGTTACTCACACTCCTGTTTCTCTTTCCAATATAAGAACATGGAGTCCTAGAAAACTACTTAATAAAAAGCTGCATTTTCTAAGCTGACTTTCTACCCTTCCACTAGTTCAGTAATTTTCCTCTCTTGCCTCAGTATATTAAGGAAGATTTAAGTAAAAGTAAATATTACACTCAATTACATGAAATTCCTAAACCTGAACTTTGTATTCTTAAAATACTTCTTTTTCTCCCCACCATGAACTCCATCAGCTTCTTATTTCAAATAATGAAATTATTTTCCTAAGAATACAAGGTTTAGCTGTGCCCAGTAAGGGTTCCTTTGCCCTTGTCTAGGCTGCTGTCAGACTATTTCTTTGTCTTCACATTTCCTTTATTCTATAACAGACCATGCATTTCAAGTGCTTCAGTACTCTTTTTGTGTTCTGCTTTAAAGATCAAACTACAAATTAGTTGTATCATATAAAACAAATACTTTCCACAAACCCAATATTATGTTTCCTTTTTTCCAGTTACATTTCTAATTCTTTAGCTGTGTAATTTGCCCAAACCATTATCTTGTATTGACATAGTTGGCAAGCTGCACAATGCAAAAAACATTCTATTACTGCACAATTTTCAATAAGCAAGCTTTGCTACGTTGAATTTTACATAGTCTGCTTGAGCAAGGTCATACCTGCATTTCCAGTTATTTCTTATATCAGTTGGTGTGATTAAATTGAAAACATAAATCACTGAGTTGTTGTGTCTTGAACTATAAATAAAGACTCTAATAGGCCATTTTCTATTAATTTTCCTCCAGGATAGTGGGACTATTTGCTCAGGTGCAGATCTGAAAAATATTGTAAAGATTCTAGATTATGTAGAAGATATTTTTACTTGACAATTCACAAATTTTTTATTTCTGGATGAGAAAAACTTAGAAGAAGCTCATATCCAAGGAGTTCTTTTTGATTAGTTCTTTAAAACTACTCAGTGAAAGAAGTCCTTGCAACCTATCTCTGGTATGCCTCTTATGGATGCCCCTGTTACAGATTTTAAGAGTCATATGAGAGAGGGGAACTACAACAGCCTCTTTTTATCACTACAAACTCTTCTCAGGTATTTCACATGTAATTATTGCCATTGGTATTGGAAATCCAAAAAAAGAAAATTTTCCAGTCCATCTTGACGAAATAATAACTAATAAAATGTAAAAAGAAATCAAATGAAGACCATCATTCATACCTATACCTGAAAAGATAGGACAAAAAGACTACAGGTACTGGAGGCTAAGGTGTGATTTAAAACATAGGAAATCAAAAGCAAGGATACAAACCACAGTGGAATTTTCAGACAGATCTCAAGGAATCACCAGCGTTGCAGTGAATTTCCCTTCCAAAAGAAATGGCAGCAGCTTGCCCACCACTGACAGTGTTTTTCACTGATTTGATAAGAATTATATTGATTTTGTCAGCTTCACAAATCTTTTCTTGTTTGTAAATATATTTCCTTCTGTGAAACTTTATGAAGTTTGTGTTTACCCATTTCTCCACCATGTTGTGATCCCCCAGAATAACAGCACAGCCAGTCCTCCCAGTTCTGTACCTTCTGCAAGCTTGCTGAAGGAGTTTTCTGTCTCATCACCCAGGTCATTAATGACTCCCTGTATCTGGAGTGCACTGTCCACCTCATACATTCTCTGCTTGGTGCTTCCCAAAAGTACAATCCTGGATTTAAATGTAGTCGCCCAAGAAGTCAATAACATGAAGTCAAGAAAATCTGAAAGGTACAGTTCAGACTACTTTTTCAGATTTTACAGGAATGCAGTGGCACAGGCTGATATGATACATAGCAAGACTCCATTTCTCTGGGGCAGCTTTCTACTGCTTTAACCATGAAACTATGCTTTTTATCTTACGGAAACTCTCACTGTGCAGGTTCTGCAATAGTCTAGGCAGGAGTAGTGATAACATCAGTCTTTCTTATCACATGACATTGATTCATCCCCAGTGCTCTACAGGACACACAAACCGAATGTAAAACATCATGAAAAATCATGCAATTTAAAAGAATTTTGTCACAATAAAAGCATTTCAGAAGTGTATTTATATCACATTAAACAACAAACTGCTGGGGAAGATAAGCTATTTCCCGCTGTAGGAAGTAAGTCATTGCAAGAAATGTGGCTACACAGCTAGTGAAGGATTACTAGAATGGGACTGTCAACTAGCCTTCTTCCTAAACCAGAGCATTGTTGCACCTGGGGATATTTAAATTTGCTACAAATTAGCTGTATAAGCTTTCTTCCAGCTCCAGTAATTAGATGGATTTTTTTAGATTATCTCTTAAAATTTAATGTAACAAATTTCCCAGAGTACTTCTCTCTCTCAAAGTGATGCTTAAAGCAGATTGAAGGAGGACAGAACCACTTTATGATAATTTTAAAATTCTTCTACCCTGACTAGAGAGAGCTTTTAGAAAGCTTTCTCTGAAATGATAACAGTGGAGCCCCAGATTGAAGGCCTCAATTTCTCTGTAAAAAGGTCGTTTCTGTGTATTTTCCCTCATAGTGGAAGTGTTAGCTTGGCATAAAAACACTCTTAAGAGCCCAAGTCTTTGCACTAGAATATAGGAATTGTCCTTGCCTCTTCACCTTGTTCCTTTTAACTGGCATTCACAGAAAAACAGGATAACCCCATACCAATTGAAATGTCAAAATTTTATTGTCAAAAATCTGTTTTTTAAATATTCTGACCTGTAATTACCCAGTAACTTTTCATTTCCTCTGTTTTGTTTTTTATACAGTCTGCACTCTCTTTGGTCACCTATTCTATGAGCTCTACAATTGTTTACTATGTCCTTTAAAGTGAAAACATACCTAAGTTTGTCTAGAATCAGTCACTTTGCAAGTACGTAGCCTTGACTATAAAATATCTCACTAGTACTCAAACCACCCTCAGTCAGCAGACCTATAGAAAATTTTTTTTGTAATTTTGAGACTGTTGCATGATAAGATGCAACAGAATGAGATGATGATGGTCACTGAAGGGGAAAATAGCATGTCTCTTACAAAAGATGAGGACCAGAAAGGATTTATTACACAGGTGTTTCTGCAAGAAAGCCCAGCACACTTAGTAATGAGTTAAATAGACAGTAATTTGTCTTATGCTTCTGCTGTTTCTTTCAAATGAAGCAAGGCAGGAACACCTGTCAGATTAAGGTATGAAAAGAGATACAGATACTTTTCAACTGTCTGAAACTGGTAAACTTTCACTATAACTAATGTACATACACGAACACTACAGAAACACGGAGACCTGTGAGGCAGAGACCACAGAAAAACCCTGAGTGTTATTATAATCTAAACACAAAGAACAACAAATCATTTGATCAAATTCTTCAGGGTTCAGTTTGCATGTCTCTGGAGAAGTACTCTGTAAAGAAGAACCAATATATGTAGCTTCTTCAAAGCAAAGAAGTGATAAGAGAGCGTGTTTTTGTCACTGAGTGACGTAAATAATGATGGCCTGAAATTAAAACTGGGCTGAATTTCTCCAATCTAAATTGATTCTTGTATGAGCTGACATTCCATTGCTTTTGAGAAGGCAAGTATAATAATATATTTATGAATCAGACAGATGTCTTCAATATTACAGTGCTGTCAGCAATTCTGCCTCTCTGATATTTAATATTTCATATCATAACAGAGTTTTTTTTAGAGAGCTACTGTCTGGTGAGAAAACTCAGAGGAGAAATCTCAGGACATTGATGTCAATGACCACTCATGTTGTGCTCTCAAGGAAGACTAGTATGGCCATTTTTCTGTAGTAGTGGCTACAGGGTGGGAATTGGATTAAACAGAATTGCAGAAGTGTTGACTTTTTTTGGAGTTGGATCAAATACAGCTGTAAGAACTTTGAATATTTTTCTGTTTTAAATTCTGGCATGTACTTTGAAAGGACCACACTTACCAACATTAATAGGTGTCAGGTCAAGCACATTTCTTTTTATGAAATATTGTTCTACCACTCATTAAATAAAAGTTTGAACAGCGGTGTTTAATTTCACATTCTCCACAGATCAACCGTTAATACATTAAAAAGAATTAAGTTGTGAATCAATGGTTAGATCTTGACTACCCTAATGCTATTCCCTCAAAAAAAACCCAACCAACCTAACAAAAAAAAAAGTAACGATTCTGTTTACTTGCAATGAGCTCTAATGCACATGCCTCCTGTGATAGCTGAGTTACTTGCATATAGAATGCCACAAAGAACAGGAATAAAGCTCTAGCTTTCCCTGGCACCATCAGATTTGATCACAGCATCAATAATTAAATCTTTCCTTGCTCAACTAGTATCATCGCAATAATAATAAGACAAAGAATGAAGAGGAAGAAACCTGTTGAACTGCAGATTTACCTGCCTTCTATTGAGGCCTAAAATCAGGGAGACAAAAAGCTGCCAAACAAATTAATAGAGGTGAAAGGAATGGAACAACACTTTAATGGAAGTTTCCATGGTCCATAAAGAGAGCAAAATCAGTTTATCACCTTACATTTATAATCTTCAAAATCCTACATCCCTTAACATACCCAACCAATGTTCTTGTTGTACCTATGTCTCCAAAACACTCAACTGGAAGTCTTCTAATTCCCTGTACCCAGCCTTAGATCTGTCCCTTGGAGCTTCTCTAGGAGTTCTGGGCTTTATATTTTGTCTTGCCACTCTCGTTATCTACAGAAAGAATGTAAACATTGCTAAGAACTCATGAGAAAGGCCTCACAAGAGAGTTTACGGTTTGAACTACATAGACAGACTAAAATCCCCCCAAAAATAAGGAGAAAACTCCAGGCATCATTATAACAAAAGTTATCAAAGTTTACTGTAGTTATAGGCTAAAGATCATCATGGCTAAGCTTTGCGAACAAAGATATGGGAAGGGCTCTATCCACACTTGCTACAAACGCACTGATGGCTAAAAAGGCTGATGTGGGATAGACAAGTTCAAGTACAAAAGGCACAGCGGAAAGTCTCCTTAGGTACTAAAGATACTGCAAAGAAGAAAGAACTGTCCTGCTATGTAAATAAATTCTGACTCAGGCTTCTGATACAGCTGTGGATCTGATATATGGACCTAACAAATTAGTTTTCCAGTACCTTTCAGAGGAAGAAGTTCAAAGACAGCTTATGGGCTTATGTCAGTTTAGGTGCACAGCTGGTGAAATGGTGGAAGGTGCTGAAATAACTTCAATTTCTACTTTGCAATCCAGGGAAATTGTTAAGTATCCTTTCAGCCTTCAAACACAGTAGAAACATTTGCAAACGTTATTTCGTCAGCTCTGTATTGCAAATTAGTTCATTTTATAGATCTTTCTTCAGTTTTCTAGGAACACGAAAGCTGCTTTAATACAGTGTCTTTTGGCACATTGCATTAATTATGAACGTATGTTGGCCGGTCATTTATTGTTTGATTTGTTCCTATGGCACCAGACATGACTTCCATAACCTTATTCTAAATATTTGTCTGAGACCAATCCTAATTTTAGAAACTCTTAATCATTAATATTTTTTTTTATTTATAACACAGTATTCATTAAATGCCTATGGTTATTAATGTCCTCTATTATGTTGAACTACACTACACTATACATATATTTTATATACACATACACACCCACACTCTACTATACTTTTTTTCTTTTTCCCTTCAAAAATATCACTTAAAGGTTAGTTTATTTTCACATCTAATTTTATTTACTATCCATTTAAATCCCTGAAAGCTGCAGGCTTGTTAAAAAGTGCTACATGGATATTAATAGCGACTGATATCAAAGGCACCAGGTCAAATGAATGCTTACTTAAGATAGCACTGTTTGTCACCAAGATAAAATGCCTTGTTAATGTTATGCATAAAATCAACTGATTTTAATTTTCTGGCATCTGTTTCAGTTCTCCCCACTTATTAATGACTACCGTTCTTGGCTCTAAGGGAAAATTACTGAAAAGAGATGTGCTTCATTTCCAGCTGAAGGTAAACATCTGGTAGCATTTTCAGAGGTGCAATGGTTGCTAAAAAATTTGAAAGTTAGACAAATTCAGGTACAGCACTGGAAATCTATGTGACACTATAATGGTACCATTTGCAGGATCCCATATGCTCCAGATACACAGTATGAAGTTCCAGCCCAAATCAAAAGACCTAGGAACACCCTCAAATTCTCTATCATATCCAGAAAACTACAAGAAATGTCCTGTTAAACTAGTTAGCATGTGTGAAGGACAGTCCCAAGACCTGTCGTTTTGCCTCACAACCGTCATCAAGGATGGTACAGAGACTGAGAGACTGGGACCCTAAAAACCCTGAAAACTCAAACACAGGGGTTCTGATCTGGCCTAGCCGAGGTGGATGTTTGCCAGGTGCTGTCTGCGAGTGTGTGCCTGCTGGACCAGAACTGGTAACATACAACAAAGCATTCCTATGGAACAACCAATTTGCAGGGAGCGGTGGCTGCGTCTTGCTCCAAAGGAGAGCAGACCCTGTTCTGTACCTGTGTTCCCTGGACGATGGAGCTGCAGGGAGCGGTGACTGCGTCTCGCTCCAAAGGAGAGCAGAGCCTATTCTGTAACTGTGTTACATGGCTTCACCACCTCTTGGCAGGCTGCCCCCCGCTTTCGAAAAGACTATAAAGAGACTTACAAAGTTAACTAAAATCGGAGATCTCCCCCACGGACGAAGATGATCTATTGGCCGCAGAGGACCATGAGGACTCGTCTCGTCTGTTGGTAGCTATTGTCCCCCTTTCCTTCTTTTTCTTTCTATCCTTTGTTTTCTTTATATCTCTCCCTCTCTTCTATCGCATTCTTGTGTTGTGGTACTACTTAATAAAGTGTACCTGTTTTGATTAAAACTGAAACCCCTTGTGTCTTTTGCACTTTGAGATCAAACGAAACCATCACGATTCCTGCTTACATTAGTGGATCGTGACAGCATGACAGCAATGCAGTGTCAGAGCCTTCACAAAGCACATAGTTCATTTTACACAAACCTATCCTGGCAACTCTCCTTGAGCTGCTGGAAGTCCAGCCAGAACTAAATTTCTGGAATAGCCTGATAACAAAGGTAAGTATGTAGATTATATCAGCTTTAAAAATGGGTTGGTTCTATTTGTCCTGGATACTGGGGAGCAAAAGGGCATCTGGGAAGCACAGAGGGCAGAAGACTTATTCTGCTGATTAGTGCAAAGCAGAAACTCAAAGGAAAGAGGATGTTTTCAGCCATGGCGATGGACCAGCATGGCGATGATGTAGCTGACAGAAGACTCCAACAGCACCGGGAAATTTCAACATGACTGGGGACAAGGTCCTTAACTAGCCTGGAAGCAGTAGAAAACCAAAATTAAGTACGTTTCCATCTGATACTAAATAATGAAAGTACACAACTGAATCCTCCCAACCAGAATATGTGTAATAAAAAGTACCTATGATGACCTTGATTGTGTAAAGAAAACAATAATTTCTTAATATGTGGAACTTAAGATATTGTAAGTAAGCACTAGTTATACTACCTATTATAGTCCCTTACATTTTCCTCCAGATTCTGAGTAAAGATGTTTCCATGGAAAATATTTGTAACACTGTTCTCTTTAATAACAACACAGAAATATTAAGCTGAAAGAACCAAGGAGGATGGCAGTGTAAACCATGAGTGCTAGAAAGAAAGGGGAAGCACTAAGTGGCTAACATAATAAATACTAATTGGATGTTTCAAAAATAAATTACTTTTTCACTTCAATTTTAGGTTTCAATTTATTTTGAGATGTAGAGGTACTATAAAAGGTAAAGTGATTTATAAATATATACCTAGGATATAGAGAAATGAGAATATGTGATGAGTTATGGAGGTATGCTTTATAAAAAACACTATAAAGTCATAGCTTTCACATTAGAAGAGTACTGTACAATCCAAATCAAAACTCACATTTAATACAAACTTAAATTGACTACTTGTTTCAGGGGCAACATTAAAGAGGGAGATACAGTTTGCTGAAGGTAGCTGTTAACTATGATTTCCATTCAGCGGGCCAGAAACACAGATTTGAGGAATAAAAAGGGATTTTAAAGGGCCCTTTCAGGAAAAGGAAGAATGGGATAACCAACTGACAAGTAAACAACCAACCATTCTAATGGCTTTTTTGACACTATATGAACTATACAGCTAAGGAGATCCAAACAAAAGAAATACAAAGATAACTGGGGCTTGGGAAAGGGGATTCTGGTACTTAATTTGTTAGTGAAAGGCACTACTGCAAAGTGGGATAAACATTTTTATTTACACACGACTCATCAATTTTATAGGTGTTGCTGCACCTTTTATATTCTTTTATCTTCCAGTAAAGACAGTACCATAATGGTTTAGTACTCATAAGGAATATTTTTATGCAAGACATAACAATTCATTTTAGAGCCATCCACAATTACAAATTTCAGTTTCTGAAAAATATACACATTATCATTAACATGAATTTAATTACCTTATTCAAATTAACTTCTCTTCAATAGTCACTAGAATATACTGTCCAGAAGGGCCAAATCTTCCAGGGCATCCATTTCAGAAGCTCGGTGTAACTCATATGGGACTTTGATTACAGCTACTAAAAAAATCTTGGAACACCTTTAAAATAAAATCATGTATCTAGGCATAAGCAAAGTAGATCCAACAATTCTCTCCCTTCCATACATATGCAAGAAATAAAAATTACAGGGATAGATTCGATGTTGGATCATGTAAAGTTTCATCAGTTACTGACACAAGTCAGTGTCTTATTGAAGTAAGCTTTTTCAAAGCTGGATTTAAGATGAGTACAATTCTCTCTTTCAGCAGATCAGAGAATCCTGAGACTACAGCTCTGTATTAGTGTCAGCTGTGACAGGCACACAAGTGTTTTCTAAGCCTAACCCCCAGTGTTAAGAGGATTTTTTTATATTCCACTTTGTTTCTTAAATTATTACTTTTCCAAGTAGACATTTCATTTTATAAAAACATGAGGCATTTTATATATAACAGTTCCTTTTATATTTGATAGTTTATAAATATTCATCTTAGATTTGCTGTTTTCTCTGCAACTTTTCCCCCATGGAATATGAAAGATATGAGTTAAAAATTGTCCATCGCAATCCAACATATTAGCTTAGAAGAAATAAACATTAAAGACTGATTTGCTATCCTGAATTAGGGAAAGATTCCTTTTATTAAAACATTGTCTCATTGCATTGTAGACAATTGATTACTGACAATTTCTCTATTATTCTGTTATTTTGCATAAACATGGATTCAGCTGCAGGTAACAGGAGCTGTTCGGTATTTTGCTTTTGTTGTATCGATTGTTTAGAATATGAAAATCAGTTTAAAAAATTATTTGGAAAGAAAATAATAGATAAGGTGAAATTACTGAAATGACTATATGACGGAAATCTCAGATGATTAATTTGATATACAGAAAACCAGACCTGCCAGGAACCTGCGTTAGCAATGGAGATATATGCATGCATGTTTTATGCATGAAGTAGATAATCTTCAGGAAAAAGAATCACCAGGACCAATTATAAGGGAGTTTTGCAGCTGTTCTGCACTAGTTGATTCAAGCATTCTACCATTAGTTTTAGATTTATTGTTTTGGCTGCATTTGGAGGTGAGAGAATTACTTATTTCAGTAGAGAAAAGCCAGAGTTAAAAATTAAATAGCCCCTAGAAGGTAGGATGAGTACCAAACTGTGAGGGAAAGAACCATATGCTAAATGCTCTGACCGTGCTCTAAATATAACATCAACCTCTGATGAAGTATCCCCAAGTCACTCATAAAATATTCAAAACTGCTCTCAGAATTATTGACAGTCATGAGATGATGGCAGAGACACTCAAATAAAGGCAGAGGATGATACCAGAGGTCCCAGGGATATAATCATGAATAGTTCATTACTGTCACAGAAGGAATGTGACCATGGAACTGGCTTATGGACAGTAAAGTGAACGAGCACCACACATAAAGAATTGTGCATAAGGTGAAATTGGGAACCCTCAAAGGAAAAAAAAAGCCAACTACCCTCACTTGCTTAGTGAGCTCATGAGCAAAGTAGAGGAAACACCTAAAGTCAAAATTCTCCTCTTACTGAAGAGCCAGAGGTTGCATATAGCTCATGTAGCACCTTTTTCCTTCTTGAGGAAGATGAGTGCTCAGTCTTGGGGTTCATGGGAACCATGGAAGGACAACTATAACACACTAGAGAGAGGAGGGTGGGTACTAAGGAACATGCAACAGTTGGAACCCCTTCATTATTAGAAAATTTTCCTGAAATTGCTTTTGTATCTTTATTTGTTTTCTATAATAACTAGATCTGGATTAGTAATCATTATTTCATTAGATTAATAAGAAATTATTTGCTATGCATGTTCCCTATTCTTCCATGACAAAGTCTTATATGCAACAGTGTGCACAGAGCCTTTGAATATAAAGTGCATCAGATATACAACCTCCTTCATCCTGTTCAGCCCACAATGAGCATTTGTGTCTGCAGCACTGTCAGACTGTGATTCCAGAATGCTTGCAATGTTATCTCACACCACTCTCCAAATACAGAATATTTTCAGGATACTATTATGGTATGCTAAAAGTTATAAATCATGATCCTCATTTTCATCCCCAAAAAGAATGTTTCTCTTACGTTAAATTCTGCACTTTAACTGTTCAATTAGCTGAGCTATTAGCTAATTTCTTAAATTTCTTAAATTCTTAGATTTCTTTCTATTAGCTCATCTCTTAAAAATCAAAGGGAGCAAAATAAATTTGTATACATGTCAGTAAAAATACTCCTTCAAAAATTGATCTGTGTTTTCACTAATGTCTGTGTTAGACTCTAAACTATCCCCTGATTTTCTAACAAAGCCCTAAGATAACCCTTAAATCATAAAAGACTAGTTTGTAGAACTTTAAGGATTTATTAAGAAAAAAACATGTAAAAGCCAAACTTTTCTCTTTTTAAATACAAATTATATACTCAAAATTCATTCAAGTTGAGCCAAATGAATATTACAGAGTAAGAGCACTACACCATTCCCTTTTTTTTTTTTTGCCTGAAAAAATCGCGTCCCTTGAGAAATGAAATAAAAAGAAGTAAAAAATTACATTAAGAAAAAATTGTGCTTCATGATCTGAAGTCAAGGTGTCAGTCCATACATAACTTGAATTATTTCATTCTCTTTTTTCAGTTTCTCTCTGATATCCTCTCACTAAAACATCATCTAAATTTTCTTACATCCTATTGGATTTCTTATTTCTCAGATCAACTGAACCTGAGACATGTCATATTCAAATGTGACTTTTTGGAATTCAGACCAAATCCTCCAAATTAGTGACACTGAATATAATTCAGAAAACCAGAGGCCGAGACAATAATTAAAAGCTAAAGCAGTGATTTATGATGGCTATCAGAGGAGATTTAAAACAAATCTTTGTAATCCATATACAAAACAGACCTTGAGAAGCAATAGCTTAGGCTGACAATGCACACAAACCCTCAAGGCTAAAAGAAGCATTAATTTAGGGCCAAATTCCACTGTTCTTATTCAGTTCCTGCTCATCTACATTGCATTTGATAACTTTAACAGTTTTCTGCATACTCTTTCTGCATATTCTTTGCTTAATGAACCTTCACTTCACAGTTCATTTATCTATGTAGAAAAATGCATCACTGCTGTTGGTACTGCCTCATCCCCTGAATACATGACCACTTCTTCTCCTAAGAATGGTCTTAATGGCAGAACCAAAGCCAATACCATTTCATTATCATATTGCTGCTAATCCCGCTCCAAGTACAGAAAGAAGAAAATCTGTCTCAATCCTTACACAATTATGACAGATGAGGAAGAACAAGGAAGTATAATCCCTAAAAAATAACTTCTATTTCACTATTTTTCTACTATAAATGAAGCCAAAAGCAAACAGAAACAAAGTTTTTGAATAGTGTGGAACTTTAGATATTAATGAAGATAGTAATTTCTAATTGGTGAAGTTGATTTACAAAGAGGAGGGAACAATTTCTCCAAATAAATGTTGCTTTTCTTTTTCCCTAGAGTTCTTGGAGAGAAGAAAACAGATGACTGCAGGTAGAAAATGCCATGATTCACAGTCAGTGAGCAAGAATTCCAAATAGCCTCTAAGTATACTTTTCAGAGTAATCCATCTCCAGGCAAAGAGTAGTATAATTTCCAAAATCTGTTGGATTTGTCATTCTAAGAAAAAGCAGTTCTCTCATATTCACATGTCATATCTGAGTATACCTAATCTTTACTTAAGCTTTCAAAGATGCTGGTTCAGAATGGAACCAACCGTGCAGCTTAAAGTCATATCTGAGAATTTTTTGGAAAATATTGCACATCTTCCTCAGTCAGTTTCTCTCTAGTTCTCAGCCAAGAGTAATTCCACTAACTGGGAACTGCATCCAGTAATCTACCAGAAGGACAATTTTAACTTTAAAAAACAGTGTACATATAAGTTGGAAAAATTGAAGGCATTCAGGAACCCAAGGAGGATTGCTACTAATTCTAGGATTGTGTCCTATGACAGAACTTCCATATCTCCAGTCATGTGGCTAAAGACAGTCCTCTGTAGAACAGTAAATCATGATATTTCCAGCACACAGAATCTGAACAGTGTTTTCCAGAATAAAAAACAATTATTGCACTATATTTATTTTATATGTTCAGCTTCTTGCAATCATAAAAGATTTAAACTCGACTACGACATGTACGAGTACCAAGTGTATTTTCATTGNAACTATAGACGGTGCAGATTTCATGAACAGCTGCACAGCTTATGGTAGGAGATAATGATGTATAAGAATGAACATTTATTTAATATTAAACTGATACAACTTGACTTCCTGATGTTCAACACAGTATTTTTAGTCTAAGACATATCTCTGCTTAGTCACTGAAGCAGCAGAGCTTCAGTTCAGACTCAAGCGCACTAATTTTAGCAGCATCAGGTTGTGGAACTTTATGGTTTGGTTATTAAAGTTATAAGCAACAGTTTAAAATGTAACAGTGAGAAGCTCTTAGCACTGCAATATTAACCCTGTCAATTCTCTGGTATTTCCAAATGTTCATCAAGGCTACAGAAGTGTGCTTCCAGCAAACACAGGTTTTTTGCTCATCAAACCCCCACCCCTTACATAACAGAACAAAAATACCACTTCTCAACTTGCAAAGACTATACTGTTGCATGGCCATCAAAGCATTGATCCAAACCTTCAGACAGCAGGAAGAAGAGCTGAAATATTATAATGAGAGGCCTCAGGATAGGAACAAAGTTACCCTCCTAATCTAGAAGGGCTGCAGTTGTGAAATGGAACAAATTAGGCTCAACCCACTGCTGCATTTACTACATATCTGAACCACCACTAGGAATGATTAGAAAGCCAGGGTTATCTCTCCACTGAAATAACAAAATAAATAGATCAAGAAGGCAGCACTTCTGTAACAGACATTATTAGGATTATTCAGCTCTGGAAATGAGGCATTAAGGGTTTGATTGCTTAACTCAGCTGATCACTTGCTCATGGTGGGTACAGGTTCCCACCTGGAGCACTGATTCCCAAAGTGCAGGAGTGCTGCAAGTCCTGCCTAG
>WEIV01015882.1:14634-27621 GCA_013390005.1 Calyptomena viridis
GGGAGGCGGGATGCCGGGCGGCGAGGGGTCCGGGCTGCCCGCCGGGATCTGCGCCTGGCGCAGCCGCCCGCTGAAATCGGCGTCTGTGTGCGTGTGTGCAGCCTTGCTCTGCTCATTATTCTGTCACACAAGTTTTGGAAGGACAGTTCTTCGTGCTCTCGTTGGAATAGCTCGGGAGGGGGTCGCGCGTGTGCCCGGAGATCAGTGTTCCCTCCGGGCGGCCCCTCCCGCCGCACGCGCCGCTCCTGCCCGGGCTGAGCAGCCCTGGGAGCTCCAGGTTCCGTCCCCAGCCGTGAGCCAGGGCCCAGGTGATGCACTCCTGCTCTCCCTTCAGGCCCTAGGGATTCTCCTATAGGTGACAATGGGCCATTACATTGCAGGCACGTGCTGCATAACGAACTCTTTATTGAGAAGGAGTTCTGTTGTTGGGACGGGACGCCACAGTTATGTTTCTTACTGACAACAGCCTTTTCTCTGCCCTTGTTTGACATGCCTTCCTTTCTCTTCTGGCTGCTGCATCCATCTTTCTTTAGCTTGCCAGCCTCACTTAAGCAACAAATCAGCTAACTCAGACTCATTACCCCTGTCGCTTATTATCTTAAGAAAGACTGACTCTGAGCAAGATATGAGAGAAGCTTAGGTTGCCTTTGCTGTTGGTGGTTATTGAGGTGACTACAAACAGTATATTACTAAAAGTACAAAAATCTGGGAAACACTGTGTTGGTACAACCTTTTATCATGCCTGCCATACTTGGGTGTCAAATACAATGTTAAGTACTAAATGATTTTTGACTGTGTGCATGTGATAGGAATTCAGTATTTCGTGTTCCGGTTTATGACCAGAAATTTAAAAAAGCGTTCTAATATTTTATCAGGCTAATTCTGGCTCCTGTAGAACTTTTGCCTATAGTTATACACCTACTTTAAAAAAGTGGGTGGATAAAAAAGAGAGAAGCTGAAACTTGTTGTTGTCCTTTGAGTGTCTTCGGAATGTGTTAATTGTGGAATTGTGTTTTACATAGGTTGTCTCTCGTACTTACGAACAGACTTTGATGTGCACAGTTAAATTGTCTTTATCTGAAGATGCAGGTAGAACATAACAATGCAGATCTCGCCTCATGTGAAGCTTGTTTGTTTGTTTGGTTATTAGTTTTCTCTCTAAGGCTATAGGTCGTCAGAGTTCACAAGGTAATTTGAAAGCCTTAAGAAATCTTTTAGCAGTCTTGTTTGTACTGTTGTACAACTTACATCATCTCAGTTGGCCAAGTGCAGTCTTTTTTTTCCCTCCCCCATCTTCATCCAGCACTGAGGAATTAAACCAGAACAGTGTCCTTCTCGTTTCCCTAATTTTTTTTTAGGTTTCTTTTTTTTTCAGTCATCAGTCACCTGGGGGTTTAATTTTTTCACTGCTGTATAAATCCCTGGGGTTAAAACACAGGTTGTTATCTGCATGATTTTGACTGTGATACTGGCAATTATTCAGAAGCAACATGGCAGTCCGTTCATGAATGGGTTTGCTGTGCTTTAATCTTTAAAACTGAAATAATTTTTTTTCTTAGTAGAGGTAGTAAAAATAGACATATTTTCATGAAGTGATTCCCTTAATCTAATTTGTTGCTTCCTATGTTTGAATTAAAAAAAACCGGATAGGTCAAGCTTGTATTTGAAAGCATGTGTGGCAACTTCTGGTTGGAGTAATTGAGCTTTCAGTTTTGAAAATCAGTACTCTTGCATCTCTAGAATTCAGATATTGCTATGACAACTGTACTTCTGTCCTTTTAGTGCTTGGGGTGATGAGATGAAAAGAGGGCTGAAGTTTATGCTGATGCCACATAGAACAGTAATTCTCAAACAATTGTGTTGTACCATATGGAGCCTTTTCTGGAGAACTGTAAAACAGCACTGAGAATCAACTTTGAGGAAGTAGCAGTGGGTGGTCTGTAGAAGGAACTTATTATGAGTGGTCTCCATAAAATGAACTTGTGGGAATTGCTTTTCTAAATTACACTTTGGAAGATGCTGTTGAGTTCGCCTGGAGTAATGTCGTTCCTGTTGGGATTTTTCTGCTCTCTTTAATGTAAACAATATGTGCTTTGAAAAGTGGCATACTATTGTTCTACTAGTACCATCTTGTGTATTTTATATCTATATAAACTTCAGCTGACTTGGCTAACACTCTTGTCTACTCATTCAGGGGGAAATGATCTGTCCCTTAGAACAGGTCTGTTGAAAACTTAAGCTTGTGAAGACACGTTGTAAGCTTTTCTTGTAAAGGCATTGTTTGTCCCCTTGCTCTGTGTATTTATTTGCCTCTAAAGAACCCGCTGAGGACAGGGTCCTTTTTCTCTTAACATTTTTGAAAGAGCTTAGAGCATGAAAGTTGCTGTTATAGGATGACATTACCTAGGAATATAAGGTTTGGTTGTTTCCCTTGCCTCTATCAGCTTCCTTCCATTATCATTTGAAGTATAGTTGATCCTTAGGCAAAGCTTAATGCTAACTCCTCTCCTTGCATTGTGTTTTCTTTTAGTACTGTAACATCACTTAGCCTGGGTTTTGGCTTCTGGACCTTTTGAATAACACGGAGACTTTCTTGGTATAGCATAGGAAACTGTAAAATAGCTCAATTAAATTGGTTTTTGTTTTGCAAGTTGTTCAGCACGAATATAGAATATGTATGTAAGCATAAAATTGTGCAGTATTTTTATGTGTTATACTTGGAAAGGTGCAAGATAAGAAGAGACTGTATCTTACCTGTGTTTTTTCCATACTTTAAGGTACCTTCATTTCAGTTTTCATCCATATCAGACTTCTTTTAGTTTTTCAGTTTCTACTTCCTTTGTGACTATAAAACCATCCACTGATGGAGTTTTCTTTTGGAAGTAGTGATGAAGAGTTTGCTTAAGTTTGTTGTGTGATGATGTTGTGAATTCAATTTCCAGCAATGCAATGTGAACCTCGTGTCACATGACTACATTTAAAGTCCTTCAACTTTCTGATTTTTCTTTGACACCCTTCATAAATGCTTCATTACCATTGCAGATGAAAACGTTCCCCGTTGGCAGTCAGGCTACACAGCATAATTTAACATATGATTAAACTCTTCAAAACTGTTACAAGCTTAGCTCAGTATAAATCAAACAAATAGTCCTTTGCAGTTGTATGCTATGAGTGAAGTTGTCATGTTTAGTTCTTAGTTTTCTCAGCACAGATAAGAGTTTTGTATCTAAAGTTGTGAATAGTGCATATAACCAGGGTGCGCTGCACTAGAGATGGCATATGCTGTAGTGACAGACTTGATCAGCTGTTATACTGAATCTTAGAATTTTGTGTAGTACCACTTTGTAAAAAAAAAAAAGGAGGTGGAAAAATATTTTGGTGGAAATATTTGTGACCTGTGAAAGACTACAAAAATACCATTTAGATAATCCAGATTATTTGCTGAGATTACTCTGTCTGTTAATGTTTTCTGGGGGGACTGGACAAAAACAAACAGAACCCCAGACAGTGTAACCACAAAACCCTCTTTTACACACTAAAAAATGTGGTGTCATGACATAAGGGAGACATTGGTATGTCATTCTATTTTTCTTCTCTAAACTAAACGTTAAGCACATTGTAAACTCTGTAGGAGCTAGGAGATTCTGCCTCTGAGAAGTGATGTGCAAGGGACCGTCACATTATAATACGCCTTTGTGCCAGGCAGTGACCCCCTAAACCTTGGGAAAACAGAACAAAAGGCAGTGCTTTAGTCACGTGTGTGAATATGTTACTGTGCGGTTGTTTTAATGATTTCCAACTTTGCTATAAGGAAAAGCTATTACTAGTTGTGTAATAGCTATTGAACTGTTACATTTTGCTAGCCCAGCAGAATATGCTGGACTGTGTGATTTTGGTTTACTTTAATACACTAATTCTAAGATACATTAGTCTGGTTGCTGCTACACAGGGAAATGTTGTCCATGCTGGAGGTTAACAACGACACTGGAGTGGGACCTGACCATTATGATAAGATAAAGATAACTGATGGAAAACAAGATGTGGCAGTTGATGTTTCTCTCCTAGTGCTGTTCCAGTGCCTCACAGCGTTACCTTCAAAATCTGCTCGTGTGTAACCTTTGTGCTGTGTGTTGCTGATACTTCAAGCATTTTTGTACTTAAGTATGGATTTCAAAATGCAATCCTGAAAAAATTTGTGTGGAAAAGGTCAGTAAGGCAATATCAGTAAGGCAAAACATCTTTATACAGTAGAGTGGGATATTTCTAGAAAAAATGCAGCATCAAAGAAAACAGTGTCTCAGTAAAAATGAGTGTCTCATGAGCATGACATTGAAATATTTTTTGATCATAGATTGGAGAAGATTTCAGAGTTAGCCTTAGTACTTGTAAAAGCATTCTGAATGTCTGTTGGTCATGATGATGAAATTGTCATGGGACAAATCCCTCTAGAACAGCAAGGGTGCAAGGGTAGGGGACTTGAATTTCCACTCGGTGTTTAGATAAGGTTAGTCGCACCAAATATTGTTGAACTCAAATATTGTGGTTCTCAGATAATATTCCAGTTTTTCTATATTTGATCACTGTCTGATTTTTCCATCTGACTTTGGAATTATTTTGTAAAAGTTCAAGTTTCATGTCTTGTTGAAAAAATATGTGTATTCCTTGCATTTTTGCCATTTCTCCATGCTCATTTTGAAGAGATTGAAATCTTGGGTTTGAGTTTTTTTCTTTGGGAGTTTTTCAGAAAATTTCTTTCTAAGTCTTCTTGGACATAGCTTTGCAGAGTTAAGGATATTTTTTTGAGCTTTTTCAATATATCATGAGAAGTATTAAACAGAAAAATTGTGTAAGACAATGTGAGTAAATCAGATCTTTATCAGCTCTTGCTTCGTTGAAATATTGAACCACTTTTCTCCTTTAAAGTATCTTTCCAACTGTTAGTATGTTTATAATTATCTTTACAAGTACATTTATTTAGAGCAGGTTGTAAATTCAGAGGAGTGGGGGTAACAAAGAGAAAAATGAAGAGAAAAACGTACCAAACTTGCTGCTGTCTGTAAATGTACTTTGTCTTCACCATCTCAATTACTAGCAAGGTAACAATATACAGAAATGAGAATAGTGCATTAACAAAGACTACTGTAAAGATTATTATTTGTATGGTCATTTGTGCCATAAATGTCTTTTTCTGCTAGAAATAATCTTTTAATGTTGCAATTTTTTGTTATCTGTCTTCAGCATTGCAGGATCAGTGTTCTCAACAGAAGAATAAGGAAATTTAATTAACTTTTTTTTTAATTAAGCTAAATAGATTTTTCTTTGTTTAGCTTAGAGCAATAAATGTAGATCTCCAGACTGATGCAGCTCTGCAAGTGGATATCTCAGATGCACTCAGTGAGAGGGATAAAGTGAAATTCACTGTCCATACAAAGGTAAAAACTTGGGTTTGTACACTCACCACTTTCCTAATTAGAGACAAAAGAAAGTTTGCTTAAACTGTTTATTAAAACAAAGCGTAACACAATCCAGAGGAAATGAGAAAGTAGAATTATCTCATGTTTAAGAGACTGTGTAGCTGCAGTGCTTAAGAAAAAGATGACTGAAGAGTTGAGGTTAAAAAACTTTAGAAGAAAGTTATATTCATTTTTTTGTACTGATGTGTTGTCATACCATTCCCATGCTTATTAATTAGCCTATTTGCAGGTAGACTCTTTAATATACATGAATATTTTTCAGTATAGGTTTTTTAGTAGATCAGATTTTATTATGGTTTCCGATTCTAAAAACATGTTTTGTAATGGAATTACATTCAAGGATCATTTTTAGTTATTGTTGTTTATGGCTTTTCTCTTTTTTTTTTAGATTTGAATGTTTATTGATTGCAGAGTGACAGAACAATTAAAGTTGAGTAAAGTGTCTGGAGACCATTAATCCCATCTCCTCCCTCACTCTTACCATTAAGTTATGGTGACCCAGAGCCCTTTACTCGGGACTTGTCCTATTTGGGTTTTGAATATAGAATCATAGAATCATTTAGGTTGGCAAAGACCTCTAAGATCATTGAGTCCAACCATTAACCCAGCACCATTAAACCGTGTCCCGTCTTTTAAATACCTCCAGGGGTGATAACTCCACCACTTCCTGAGGCAGCCCATTCCAAAACACTTTTGGTGAAGAAAGTTTTTTCTAATATGCAATCTATATCTCCCCTGGCACAACTTGAGGCCATTTTCTCTCGTTATGTCACTTGTTACCTGGCAGAACAGACTGACCCCAACCTCGCAACAACCTCCTTTCAAGTGATTGTAGAGAGCAGTAAGGTCTCCCCTGAGCCTCCTCTTCCCCAGGCTGAACAATCCCAGCTCCCTCAGCCACTCCTCAGAGGATTTGTGCTCCAGACCCTTCCCCAGCTTTGTTGCCCTTCTTTGGACATGCTTCAGCACCCCAATGTCTTCCTTGTAGGGAGGTGCCCAAAACTGAACACAGCACTCATGGTGTCACCTCACCAGTGCTGAGTACAGGAGGACAATCACTTCCCTGGTCCTGCTGGCCACACTCTTGCTGATACAATCCTTGGCCACCTGTGCACACTGCTGGCTCATGTTCTGTCACTGTTGAAGAGCACCCCCAGGTCCTTTTCCGCCAGGCGGTTTCACAGCTGCTCTGTCCCAAGCCTGTAGCACTGCTTGGGGTTATCATGACCCAAGGGCAGGACCCAGCACTTCACCTTGTTGAACTTCACACCATTGGCCTCAGCCCATGGATCCAGCCTGTCCAGATTGCTCTGCAGAGCCTTCCTGCCCCGCAGCAGATCAACACTCCCACCCAGCTTAGTGTCATCTATCTGCAGACTGACCAAGGATGCACTTCATCCCTCATCCAGATCATCGATAAAGATCGATAAAGAACTCCAAGATTAAATTCATAAAGATATTAAACATATCTGTAGGAGCATGACACTCCACACCTTTGGGCAACCTATTCCAATTGATTGCTGACTAATTAAGATGAGGGTAATTGCTGCTGAACGAGCTATTTTTGGTGTCACATCCTTTCTTGGATAATTAAATTATTTTTACAGGAAAGTTTTTGTTGTTCTTACGAGGCATTTCTTGTTAAGTAATGAAAAACATTGTGTTTTTTCTGTTGTGTTTCCCCCTCGCCCCCATCATAATTCTACCTACTTTCCCCCTTCTAGAGTTCCTTACCAAATTTCAAACAAAATGAATTTTCTGTTGTCCGGCAACATGAAGAGTTTATTTGGCTTCACGATTCTTTTGTTGAGAATGAGGACTATGCTGGCTACATTGTAAGTACTGGGGTTCTTTTGGTTTATCTGCACCATTTTCTGTGGGCTATATCAAAAGTACTTAAGACTGTTTTTAAATGCAATGGAAACAGCACGTGTTCATTCCTTCTAAAGTCAGATCAACTTCTCTAATATTTAATTTTATGCAATAACAGAAATTTAGTGGTTCAGGTATGCTTGGAGGAAAGTTACAGTAGTTGTCATACTTTTTTCCCTTCTCTCCTAACGGATGAGTAGTTTAATCTGTCTCCAAGTGTATTTTTAGGCTACTGTGTTAAAAGCATGGGAGATAGTTGAGGTATGTAACTTGGTGGTATTGTTTTTGTAAGCTAATGTTTAACTTAGTTACACGTTTCATATTGTCTTTGTTTTAGCTGGAATGGCAGAGTGAAGTAATTAACTTTTCCAGTTTTCATTACAAAGATTGGAATCATTTTACCATAAAGGGGGGAGAGGGGGTAATCCAAATATCATGTAGAACTGCAGAGAACCTCAGTACACAATAACTTACGGTTTGAAGTTTATGTAAAGCCTCCAGGGACTAGAGGTCTTGAAATACCTTGTGATTCTGCATATTAAAAATGGGTGCTGCTGTTCATACGTCAATTGCAAATAGGAATATTTGTCATCTTGGTGTGAAAGTTAGGTATTGATTTTGTATTTGGGGGATGTCTGCTGATTCAGAAGGTAAATAGATACTTCTAATTCATTAGTGGGTACGTTATAATGAGTATAATCTGTGATGTGTCATACCCTTCTTGAGTTAGTCTTTTTTTAGTCAACAAAGCTATTTGAAGTGACTAGGCCTTCAATATGGTAATAACTAGTTTCAGACAGCTGACTATCTGGATGCTGGATTTTTATTTTTTTATAATGTGTTAATGTAATGGGCCAGTATTGGTAAACTAAAATTTAAGCATAGTTTAGCTTTGTTCTGTCCCTTTCCTGACAGCAATTTAGGCTTAGTTTGACTGTGGTTTTTTCGCTTTTAATGTTAATATACTGTATTATAAGATTAACTTAGAGACTTGTTTACTATGCACTTTGCTATTTCAACAGATGCATCTTTAATGTCAACAGTTCTGCAAGAAAGAGTTAGTGTCTGCAAACAATAGGGACTGGTTTTATTGATGTAAAGTTTTGGGGAGTTATAAATGGATAGTATGAAAACAATTGTGTAATTTTTTTTTTTTTATTTAAACAAGAAATAATCCTTACCAAATAAGCTAAACCCAAACTAATTAGAAAATAATGATCTCAAGTTTTAATTCATTGTCATAGGAAAGCTAGGTATTACTTGGTTTCTCTTGTAATTAAACTGAAGCCGTTAGTTAATACCTCAGTAATCTTGAAGGACACTTGACCAAAATTGGTATAGTAATGCAGCGTTATTAATGCAGCACATATAGCTCATGAATGAGAGACTTCATCCTGAAATGCTGTAATAAATGATGAAAGAGAGAGCCACATATTAAAAAGCTGCAGGCAATCTACAGTTCCAATACTGAATGGGTGTTGTTTGACTGAGATGATGAGAGATTAAAAAAAAATGGATTCAATTCCAGATTCCACCAGCACCACCCAGGCCTGACTTTGATGCCTCCAGGGAAAAATTGCAGAAACTTGGAGAAGGGGAAGGATCAATGACTAAAGAAGAATTCACCAAGATGAAACAAGAACTGGAGGCGTATGTAGACTTGATTACTACTTTATATCTTTATTTATTTATATCCCAAAACTTCTAGAGCCGTTTGCTGTCCCATGTTTCTGATTTCGCTGTAATGGTTCTCTGTGAGATGCAGGTTTGAGAATCCAGTCTCTACATAACCAGGGTTAATCTTAGTGATCATGATCAGTGCCATTAGGAAAATTTTTGAAATAATTTCATGGAAGATCTTCTGAAACATGAAAAATAAATCAGCTTGTTCTTGAACATTCTTCTGTAAGAAAGAAACTAGTTAAATCCTTTTCCTCACAGAATGTCTGCAAAGGGAGGAGGTGACCTCCATCTTTCTTAGTTTTGGTGTTCCACATTTTATAAGCATAATGAGACTTTAAAGGTTATGCATATAGAGATTGAAGTAGGGAGTTTTGCATGTGGTTGGGTACTGTAAATGTACATGCCAACCTTCTCTTCCACAAGAAATATGAAGATTACTAGAAATTTTCTTTTTTGACAGGTTTTTTTTTTTCCCCACGAGGAGAATATACTTCCTGAAAACAGTATTTTCCTGTACTATGAATTTAATTTATATTGAAATACATGCTCTGAGGCTTCTTGTTCCATATTGAGTTACACAGCAACGTTTCTCCTTGCTTCGTCCATTTTCCTTATCATGCATTCACTTCTTTGATCTTTTTCCTGTCATTGGTTTCAGTTTTCAAGTGTATATTTACGCTGCTTCTAGACTGCTTCTATCAAGAGCTCTGAATTGGCAAGAAAAGTACATAGAACTGCTGATTTCTCTTCGAACTCTCAGCTGCTGTGAGCAAATGTCTTAAAAAGCTCTGTATTAGTGATGTGTACAACCTAATTTATTGCAGAGTAGATATACACTTCATATGCAGAAAACTGGAAATGAGCAAAACACTATAGATTTTAAAGAATCTGGTTTTCCAGCGGCCCTGATCATGATTCTCTTGTGGTCTGGTTAGGGGTTGGATAACACAGAAAACTTTGGGTTTCTTCTACTGCCACCTCCATCCTCTGCATCCTCCTTTTTTGTCTTCACTGAATGACTACTACTCTCACTGAGATCAAACATCTCCCAACACTGGCCCTGCTGGTTTGCTGGTATGTAAATCTTAACCTCCTTGCACATAGTGGAAGGAAAGTGTTGATTATAATTTCACTGTTTGACCTCAGAATGGAAAAAGAGCTCTTCCTCATTTTTAGATGAGTTGCATCTTATTCGCTGAATTTGCAAAGCAAAGTGGATTCTGGCAAACTTGTATTGATAAGAATGCTTTCCTCTTAATTAATCACAAGTGAGTAATTGCTTTGAAGCTGAGTTGGCTGAACTGGGCAACTATGTGATTGTTAGGGTTAAATATGATTTTTTTGGTTGTACCTACCAAATGCCACACTTAATTTCATTATTAGAACCACTGTGAAGCAAGACATCAACGTAAGCTTTGGCTCAAAAAGGCTAGGTGATCTAACGTGAAATAAAAGACTATCTAAACAGCTAACAAAACTACATGAACGTTTAAATAAGTAAGGAGGGTGCAAATGGGCATGGGGATGGAGATGGGGAGGAAGGAATTTGCACATCAATACATAGTGCCTAGTGACTGTAGCCTGTACTTCAGTTTCTTGATTTTTGGAGTGCTGGGGAAAGGACAATGAAACGAGGTGACATTTTCAGCAAACCAGTGTCTGTTAGCTAACCTTAAAAATTGAAGTGTATTTGTTGACTCTTGTCAAAAGTCTCCCTAATGTGTTCAGACTTCAAATTTCACACTAGTATTACCATTGTACTATTTATTTATGTCTATATCAAATACTGAAGTGATAAACTCTATTACATTGGCTTATAATTTTATACCCTTACTGAGGATCCCTTAAAGCTGCTCACTAGGCTTATCTTGGACCTAGTTGCTTCATATTAAATCCTTATGTCTGTCTTATTTCTTGTTTTTAGTGAATATTTGGCAATATTCAAGAAGACAGTTGCAATGCATGAAGTGTTTTTGTGTCGCGTGGCAGCACATCCTATTTTGAGAAAGGATTTAAATTTCCATGTATTCTTGGAATATAATCAGGATGTGAGTATTGAAAACTGAATTGCTGGCAAGAGAAGTCAAGATGTACTTTTATGGCAGGATGGAAAATTGATTAAGAGGGCATTACCTCCTGGAGGAAATGACATCAATTCCATCATACCAGACATATTTGTATTGTAAAAGTTAGAAATTCATTTAGTCTGTAGAAGTTCATTTTCTGCCACCTGGGGAACCAAATGGATTGTGCTCTAACCTCAGCATCAAAAATACCAGTATATCCAGGGTTAAAAATAGGAGCTTTTGGTAATGATTTCACATGACATTATACTTTTCCACTCTGACTGAAATTTTTTTGCTTATTGTGAAGAAGAATGATACAACAAAGACGGAAAATTAATTTTTAGGATCTGGAACTGTGGTATAAATTCTGTTGCTAAAAAAACTAGAGAGAATTTCTAATGAAATGTTCTGATAAAGCCTTTTTGTTAATGTTGTACATGAAAATTTGGTTAATTTTTTTCTAAGTATCAGACTAGTGTGGCTATCCACATGTTACATACTGAGTTGAGATAATGGAGAAGATTTTTGGATTCATAATTCTTTGTTGTTGGGGCTAGTGGTTGCTCATATTCTGCAAAAAGTTTTTAGTGACTTTTAAAAATTGCATGAATCAACATTGAATGTTAAAGAAATCATTACAACTGGCTAAACTGCACACATACTTAATTCAAAATAGGTTACAAAGGTTCCTCTCTTGCTTGATGTAGAAATGCGTGCTGGTTCAAGAACTCAGTTACCTAACCTGAACACATTTAGATGGACAGGAGGAGTGTGAGAAGGCTGAAACTAGCATTATCCTCTGGAAGTCAAAGATCTGACATTCTACACTTAAGAGTGAAACATGGTTATATGAACTCAGCAGCTCTGTGGATGAAAAATACTGTGTCATTGATAACTAAAGTGTACACCTTGTACATTTGGTATTATCTGTAGGTTCTAGAAGGTTGTCAATCTTTTTTTTTTACTTCCTAGAACAGTATTTTAGTGATAAAGAACAATGTAGTAAATGAGGTAGTCTGTAATTCTGGATGCAGGGTGCCATGTCCCTATTAGTGCAGAGAATAAGACTAAGCAGAGAACAGGAAAACTGTTTAGGTGTAGCAAGTTATGGTATGTAGTTATGTTTAATTTTTTTTTAAGCTTTTATTGCCCCCAGAAAAGGAATGAACTTGATAAATGAATTTGTTTTTCAGTTGAGTGTTCGTGGGAAAAATAAGAAAGAGAAACTTGAAGACTTCTTCAAAAATATGGTTAAATCAGCAGATGGTGTCATTGTTTCAGGAGTAAAGGTGACTATTGGTTCACATATCAAGATTTAAAATGTATTAACCTAGTTGTGGCCTTTTTTTAATGAAGTAGAATTTTACATAGCTACAGAAATGGGATTTTTATAGTGATATCTAAATANTTTTGACTTTTCCAAAAGCTAAAAGATCGGTATTATAACAAGCATAAATTCTACAGAGGATGATTTTTGATCTCCTTTCTTTCTGGTGGCAACTTTCCATTTGTAAGCAATTTACAGGAGTTAAACTTTATAGTTTTAAAATCTTGAGTTTTGAAGCTGCTAGAAAATGTATATAACCATGGATGTTATGACTTGGAGAAGAAGATAAAGTCCAAATAAACAGCAGTTTTCATAAGACTATTGTTCAAAGCCCATGGTATAGGCTATTCCATGGTATTGAGCATCTGCGTTATTTTAGAGGGTTTTTAAAAATAAAGTATCTCAAATTGTAGTACAGAAAATATTAAAATGTACTGGTATTTACTAAATTGAAAGAAGTCTGTCATTAAGAGTAGTGTTCTGAGTTAGGAGTTCATAAGGAGTTCATATCATCTCTGCTGGAACCACAACTGAGTAATTCATCCCTTCTCCCTCTCTTCTCCCT
>WEIV01015883.1:1497-34486 GCA_013390005.1 Calyptomena viridis
ATCCACTAAATTTAGTGCCTGAAAAACAAGAGTTTTGAACCTTGAAGAGTTCTTTGGCCCAAGAAATTTAAATAAGTGTGTGTGGGGAATATCCATATTGCCAGAAGCAGCAGGAGGAAGCTATTACGGTTACTTACACAATCTATTTTCACTGAGAATACTGCCCAATACAATTTACAAAATTTCTGTTGGAAACGGATTAATGGCTGAAAAGCAAGCATCTTCTAAGGGATAAATAGAAAAAAATACATTAAAAAGCCTGCTTCCAAGCTTCAAATGTTATTGAATGTCAGCTGCAATCCCTGCAGTCTATAACCTTTCAAAGTCTGAAGAACACTTTTTTTTAATGTTCAGATTTCATCTGATTTTGGTTTAAGAAACTTTTTATGGATTCAGTTCAAATAAAGTGACAACTGGTTCAAAAGCAAAAGTATCTTTCCACGTGAACTGACAACACAAAGTGCATGAACTTTTCACACAAATGTACAATGTATGCATCTATATACACATCTATATACACAGCATAAAGTGCCATTTCCAGGCTGCATTTTATTGGGTAGTGAAACGGTTTCCCTGCTAGTTCCACAGTGCTCTCAAATGCTTAGTTAAACTTTTTCATTGTTTCAGAATCTTTAATAGTCATTTGTGCTCTTTACATTTTAAAACAATAAAAAGGATAGAATGCATTTTTTTCAGTATAAACACAATACTTCCCCAATTCTTTTGTAAGTGCAATTCTTTTAATTCCTATTTTATTTTTTATTGAAAATTCTTTTGGCATAAAAGGTCTGTACTCTGAGAGAATAAAAGCCTTCTCACAGAAAACCTTCAAGAGGGTACTAGAATCAAGAAACCCTTCAACATGGATCTCATGAAGTTTTCTACTAATCCCACTCTCGATGGATAATGGTGCAAAAAGTAGATGGCAGCTGCTGCTTGCCAACTCTACCTTTCTAGGAAATCCACAGGGACTGGACATGTTCTCAGTCCCAACAAGACCTTCAACCAAAAGGATCCTGGCACACAGCAATCTGCTCTAATATGAGAATATGCCCCGTGTCGTGCAAGGTAAGTATCCTTGTTATGTCTTTTCTCTACAGTCAGTGTGTGGTTGGATTCCCTTGGTACAGTGGACACCCCTAGTTTGCCATGTCAATATCCTGCCAGCTTATGATATTGTATTTCATTGCATTGTAGATATGATTCTGTATACAACAGCAGAATTAAACATTCATTACTGATACCAATCTAATATTACGGGAGATGTACAGATCATGGTTAAGAGTGCAACCAACCATTACAGGTAGCAGAACAAGTTTCCCCCACATCAGTCTGGCTAGTTGCTGCTATCTATTAAACTTGTCATATTTGTTCAGTTCTGTGCCAGCTGACAAGTCTCCCATTAGCTATGGTTCATACTAAGAATTTGTTTTCACATTCTATGAAACAGAAGAGCAACTCACTTAATGTAGAGCAGCTAGTATTCTAAATGCACCTGTCTGTCATCTGGGTCAGCAATTCAGTGGCTACAGACGATGTAAACACTCTGTATTTTATCTCTAGGTTGAGTTTGTTACACCAGCACTAGATTGTACATTACATAATCAAAATCAAAGTATCACCTGTAATGTACACATAAAATACAAGACCTTTAATGAAACTGCAGTTTTAATAGAGTGATCAATGCTTTATTGAAGATAATGTAATTTTGTTCTTTCTTATGTTTGCATTTGTGTTGCTCCTTCTTTTACATATTCTAATTCTCCTCTTTAAGAAGAACTCCTTCACTATGTCACACCTACTTGTTTAACCTACTGGCTGATAATCTTCACTGCTGTGACTGCTCCTCTTGGTGATACACACAGCGATCCCTTTCTTTTCCTGGTAGGTTTAAGCAATCGTACACTGGGATGCAACAAATAAACAGATTTGGAGATGAGAGAAATTGTACTGTAACATGGCCTAAAAGACTTTAATTAGTTGTGAAGCATCTTTGGGTTTGGTTAGTGGGACAGAAACTTCATGCTGACTGTACCTGTTAAATGTCCCGTTATTTTTTTGAAGGGCCTTTTAGGCATTTACAGTTCAGTTTGGAGAAGTTCTAACAGGTTAATGGACACACTTCTGACTTTTTCTCTTTTCAAGTTAGGGATGTCTCTTGGTAGCTTTTTACCCTGTTTAGGACAAAATACTGTCCATGACTGGAGTACAAACAGCACATGTGGGTTCAAATTCACCTCGTGTGCTGAAAGTCTGACAGTTGACAATTGTGGGCTAAAGGAGAGGCAAAGTCAGCATTCCTACAGTAACAGGCATCTAACAGCCTTTCCCATGAACTTTCCAATCTTCCCCATTCTATTCCATAACAACATATACTTTTCTCTGTACTACTTGTATTTTCTTTACAGGGGAAGGTGTAGGATTGCCAACAATTCCAGGGATGCCAGCTGATCTTCAGGCAACACATAGTATAGGCAGGACTGCTCAGTAAATGGCATTTAGCTTATGAACCACACCTTGCTAAGTAAAAAGCCAAAAATATGATATCATCTGGGAGTTTTGAGTTCTTAAAGCTTACCAAAATCAATTGCTTCTTTTCCAGATCATACTATTTCTTTTTCCACATAGTCTATGTTAGGCAGCTCAGAACACACACAGAGTCATTAGACAAGGGCAAAAATCATTGTTAAATTATTGTTAATCTCTGGCATTATACTGACATACAAAGTAACAGAAAGCATGTCATTTTAGCCCTTGCCTTCCACAGCTTTTAAACTGAATCAAACAACTCCATTATAATGCCAGAGGATGCCATGAGCTCAGGCAGACATGTAAATAACTATAATGAAAGTCAGTGCCACACAGGGTGGAAGGAAACGGGAATAGAAGAACAAGAGCTCTCATCAAACTGAAACTCCAATACTTCCTCCTAGCAGGATGTTAAGTGGCTTTGCTTTTCTTCACTGCGAATCCCCTTCTTGTAAAACTTCTAACTGTTGTTTGAAAACTAGTCCATTCGCCCACCAGCGATCAGTATAAATCTGCATTGTTCACAAGGGTCTGGCTTAAGCAGCTCTGTAGAAACAAGAACCCAATTCAGTGGGTGAAAACCCCTCAACTCTCATTGATTCAAGGGCAGATGAGGGAATCATTATTATGGAAGAGGCATTTGGAGTGCCTGAATTTCACAGGCTGACTGCACCCAGAACTGCAGCTCTTGCATCAACCAGTAATAATTAGCTACTGTTGCTGAACTCACTTGTATGAACCAAGGTCTAAGGATCTGGCCTTACACCTTATACTCATCTACCAGGTATTTTATATGTGATAGATATTCAGAATGCCTGACTTATACCTTATTCTATTGAGTTACTCTTCTAAGCAGCACAATCATATGCTGATTCTACAGTTAAGGTGTTTAAGGTGAACTCTTGGTAGACCTGGGAGAACATCACCAAGAATATGGGCTGTTCAGACCATATTTTTAAGAGTCATTGGTAAGGATTGGATTGCCTTGTGTAGCCCTGTACTTTTAACAAGAGCAGAAGCCAGTGTCAGCAGAAAAGTTGTTCCTAGGCAGTCTTACAACAAAACCTTTCTGAAGCTCTTGAGCTTTTAACACTAAAATACAATCAAGAGTGCAGAAAAAACAAGGACTTAGTATTAATTTAGATGCCTGAATAAGATCCTTGAAGTTGTTCCCAATCTTTCAGTAAATTTGTTAGGACCATAACCATGTTGTGAATCCCTGTTTCACAGTCTAAGGATCAAAAGCCACCATTTACCTCTTTTGAACAAATGACTTACCAGCTGTACAACTAAATGCAGACATAAATAAGGAAAAGAATTTATGCAGCAAGGTGTGGCAGACCCTATACATAGAAGATTATTCATTTAATGGTTTGGAAAACAGAGCAGAAATTAGGCTATTCTATATTAATAGTCAGTACAAACTTGGAACCATTTGCAATAAATACATTGTTCGTTTACCTAAATGACTGTAGCTAACTGGAGTGTAAAGACCAGAAGATATTCAGTTCTCAACTCAGTGATCTCACTGCCAAAATACAAGCCTTTGATTACTATATTTACCATTTTATACCTCCTAGATTTGCTTTATGCAAAATAAATCCTAGTCAACTTCACTGACCCATATCCCATTTGCAACTAACCATCTTTAGTAATATTATGCTATGTTCACATTTTATTGCAGTAAAAAACAAACAAACAAAACCCTATATGAATCCTTTAGGGTACTGCTCACCAATTAAAAAGTAGCATATTAAACTTCTTAAAACCTTTGTAATCTGCAGTATAAAACCACATTTTATGTTAGTAGATAATTTAGCATCCATAATCTAATTAAATGAAGTGAGTGACAACTGTACATAAATGATATACCAGTAACAGATAATGTACGTGCTTAAGAGACTGGAACCCCATCAAAAAAGTTGTTACAAACACTTGCCCTTATCATAAATTCAGCTAACATTACGGGCTAAATTCAGCTGCCTTACTGACGTTCCACCAACAGGGAACTATCCAGCAGGGGAAGAATAATTTACATGAGTGAAGTTTTGTGAGACTAAAATATCGCAGGAGTGTTTTTGCTTAAGTGACACAAACAAAGAAATATATTTCTGGTGTTACATAGAGAACTATGCCTACACTATAAACCTCAATCTTCAACTACAAAGTGAAAGTAATATCAAAAATGTACACAGAGCAGTTACAGAAGTACTTCATGCTGGCTGCAGAAAAAGATGTAGAGAGTGCAAAAAAAATTCAAAAAACTGTCTCAGTCACCTAGCATCAACACAGAACATCCCCGATCTAAACATCTAAGTAGGACTTATCACAATGACAGAAAAAAAATAAACCCTAAGGAAAAGATCACCTTTTCTACGTTTAATATAATGACCACTTTACTACAAATACAACCACTTTTTGAAAATGGAAAAATAAAGACAAAAAAAGAGAAAATTAAGGAAAATATTCTATGCTCATTTTGGATGTTTCCATAATGCATGAGAATGCAACAGGTGACAACTTAACACAGCACTCTGCCCTCAAAGACACTTTTTCTGCAGGTTTGCACTCAGAGCAACTGCTCTGTTGGTCCTTAGGAATCCTTTCCTTCTTTTAAAGGAGTCGTTTTGGAAACACTGTCTTTCCTACGCACCCTCTTGCAGTATTGCAAGTGCAATGGAGAGCTGGTCCTGCTGGCAGCATTACTGGCACTGTGTCTGCAGTCACAGCTTGTGATTATGGTACCTTGCTGAAGTGTGGAACACCTGTGTACACTCAACTTTTCTAGTGCTCTACTGCTGCTCCTCGTTAGTTATATTACTGATGAGAAATCAGCTTAGAAAAATCAATGGCTTTAAATTATAACTTTATGTACTGTATATACATGTACACAAAATCACTGCCAACACAGGAATACTTTTTCAATGAATAAAAATCAGTCTTTCTGATTCTTCTACTGCTTTTGTATTTGGAAAAAAAAAAAAAAAAACATTTTAAAGCTTTTCCCCAGCCCCCAGCTGCATCTGGTTGCTTTGTTCAGGCTTTCTTCAGGTTTCCTTCTCAAGAGACTAGTTTTATCTAAAAGGTCAATTCATTCAGCGGGGCACCAAGCAGAATTGAATATAATTATCCCAATCTTTACTGTGTAGAATTCATGCTTGAATTCATTCAAAAAATAGCAAGCAGTATAATTAACTCAGAGCCCAACCAAATCTATTGAGAATGCCTCAGGTATCATACAGTCCCACTTACAATAGCACATTTTCATTTAAGGACATTGTACATATTAACCCTAGTCAGCATCCAATTACTCGGAATAAGTGAATTCTCTGTTTCAGGAATGTAATTTGAAAATGTTGTCATGCAATCTGAGGTAAAAGGTCTTTTTTCATTAATCTATCTCTCATTAAACTGGAAGCCTGTAGGTTATTTCAAATCCATTAGATTTAAATATGGGTGATTACAATTCTATTGCACACAGAACAACAGAAAAGTCTTTTAGGAAATATTGTGTAGTTTCGACAAGGTGATGAGTTTGTGAACTGACTCATAGTTAAAAAAAAAAAATAAAATTGTCTCACCAGAAAAGCCATAGCTACCATTCATCTGATAATTACATATAAGCTATCTGGTAAAATCAAATTCTTTATTATATGCAGATGACTTCAAGGTAGCAGGAACATTTCAGATAGCTCAGCAGTCAAGATAAGGTTCCCAATATTTTCTTTCAAACTCCTCACATCCCTTAAATGTACAAAGTTGTGAAATTAGTTTTTTAGGATTTTGTACACGATCACAAAAAGAAACGTAACCATTTTTTATGTCATGGTATAGCAACTCAAGCTCTTGGTTTAGTTAAACACAAGAAAACTGAACCCTGAATGATCTCGGATTTGCATGACAGCCCCCTTACAGATAACAGTTTCATAAGAGGTGCTCTTTTCAGCTCAAAACACCCACTGCACTGTATCACCTTAGGCAGCATACTGCATAACTTCCCCAAGGTCCCAGTCACTCAGCTCTTGGCTTGCTTTGCTCTATTCTTTTCTGCCTGTTTGTCTCCTATTAATGTGAAAAGATCTTTTTAGAGGAATGTTTAGCACATTGCCCTTCCCTAGAAAGGCCAGGTTGTTGAGATATCCCTCCGTTGTGTACATCGCTCCCCTTGGGACTTTGCTGTACAACCTCCTGCAGGTGTGGAGCCACAGGTCTCCCAGCAGCACAAGCTCAGAAGACACCGCTATCGAAACCATCACCCTGGACCTTCCTTCAGGTGTGCAAGCAGGTAATATCCAGCTATGTGTGATATTCTCTCAAGGGCCAATGAATAATTTCTAGTAAGGCTGAGAAATATCTCGTAAGAACAGAAATCTTGAGTACAGTGTCCACTAAGGTTCTTATCTTAAAATGTAGAAAGTTAAGCATTTTGTTTTTCTTGTAAAACCAAATCTGGTCTTCCCCTCTTTATTAAAGTTGCCTGACCACCAACCTGAAATATGAACCATCTGCAGTTTTCCTGGAACATTTTAAAAATTAGAATTTTCTGAACCAATGTTCAGGTTACTTGTTTCAACCAGAAAACAAAAGCATTTGTTTAAATTCTCCCTACAGTTTGCAGTTTGTACCACTATTTCAAATCTCCAATAGAAAACAATCCACACCCTAGATTATTCTCCTCCTTTGACTCACTTCTCCTCTGCATGTTTCATTTGCAGGTCTACTACATAGTCTATCCTGCATAAAACAATGATATAACCCTGCTCTCCTGAATCCATCCACAACCATCCTTATGGTTGTCTTTTTTATAATGTATTGCTTAGGACGCAGTTATATTATGAATCACAATGGTTATCACCTTCTGATGTGGCACTACAGATTTTTTTGTCATACAGACCATCAGAAGTAAGTCTGAAACCTGGAGCCAGGGAAAATTACACAGACAACAAGGGAGTAGTATTTTAGAGAAGCCATTTATTATATTTCTTAAAATGAAGAAGACAGATGTGTTCCCACTGTGATCCACACAGCCCCTGTAAAAGTCTCAGCTATGTTTTGTTTCACATAAGCCTGCTTGTGAGGATTTATGGGGGTTGGTTAGCCCTCTTACTACATGTGATCATAAATCATATGTACACATATGCATAAACACACATGCACACATATATTACATGTTGTGTATACAACTGACTCGAGCTACAAAATCGAGTGGTTTGAAACACTGAATCTGTATCCCATTTTCTATCCAATCACATGATAAGCAAATGATACAGTTGACACAATCAAAGTAGATCTTTTCCTAATTCTTACAAAGAGCAAAAAAATTTGCAGTAATTCAAAAGATGCTCAAGAGACTTAGAAAATAATGTATAATTGTTATTAAATTACACTTTAAATCACAAATTGAAAAGTACCCAAAATAAAATACAGTGAGTCAGAAGCGTGATTCAGCAAAAGGTACTTAAAAACACAGAAGAAGAAAAGAAAATCTGGTATAACTAAAAAAAAAAAAAAAGGAGAGAGAGAGAAAAGGTTATCAGTGGATGCAGACAAATAAGTTAAGTCATTGAACTTAAATGAAGCCAAGATTTTACCAGAACTGAACTAAAGATGTAAAGAAATTAAGACTACATCCAAATGGCTGTTTTAGACAAGATGATATGCTAGAAGTTCCAGCATAACCAGGGACAGAGGGAGAGAAAAATCAACCAGCTGCTCTCCAGTCTCACGCATGTTTGAGCCTCTCAAGGACCTATGGTGCTTCTTTAAGAGTGTCGACTGACTGTGATACTTTAAAACATCAGTATCATCATGTATTTTCACTTCATCTAACTGTCCAAAAAGCGAAATGTGTAGTCATGTTGCAGAAGTCTGCAGTAGTAGGACAGATAGATGGACAGAATTCACTTGTGTGAGTTGCCTTCCGCAACTGAAAAAATCTACAGACCAGAAGCTTGGAAAATACATAGTCAGGGACAAGAAAGAGCAGGGAGAAGGAAAGCAAGGTTGCAGGAGAACTGTATACTGAACTTTCTTGGGACTTCACCTCTGCATTAAAAGTTACTACTCAACTGAAATGCACAACCTTTCTCTCCGAAGCACCACATGCTTAGCAGATATTCCTGGCTTGAAGATCCAAGGAAGATCTCAGTAAGCCAGAAGCAAATGTGCAAAATCAGATTCTGTCATGCTAGTCAAACATGTCACCCCATGTTGTTCCTAACATTTGCAATGCAGGGGATCTATTTATCTCTTTACAAGTAGGCAAGATGTAAGAATAAGACCCTGTGGAAATCAGCATCCCCCTGAAACCTTTTGATCTGCAGTTCACACATAGGTTTGTACAGAAAGTTGTACAGTGAATATCAGGAGAAAGTTGCTCAAGTTAGTGTATAACAGGAGGACAAGAAAACCTACTTTAACTGCATCAGACACTATTCAGCTCACCCCTTAGCATTGTTTCCTCCATTCTGTCTCCATCTCAAAAGTACTAATGATATAACACTGGGCAATTAACACAGGACTTGACCTGCATCCACACCATCCCGTATGCTGGCTCAAGTTACTTTTTTGTTAAATTGTTACTTTTTACAACTGCACACCTGTGTTTAGTTTAGTATTAGTTTAGTTTTCCAGGCAGATATTCTAAGCAGTGTTCCTCCACTGAGCTCAAGGATTTCCACTGGAATATTCATTCATTTTAACAGATTCACTATGATGTGTTTCATAGTGACCACAAGTTTCACATGCCAGGAGTTCAAAGAATGAGAACAACCAAAGTGAGGCTCTTCAGGAGGGACAAAAGACCTTCAGAGAAATCTGCATTGAGGTTTTACACTTACTGCAAGGCAGTTCCTGCAGGAAGAGAAAAACATGTAACTAAACTGCTAAAAGAGTTTTGCATTCATGCAAAGAGGGAATTGCTATCTAGTTTCTGAAAGAGGTGTGCAAGGTAACTATTTATGCAAAAGGGATTAAGAGAATTTACTAAAAGATGTTAAAAGAAAGGAAGATTGTAGATTGACCTTGAGGAGTCACAGAACAGCAACAAGACACGAATTTAGAAGACTAGAAGTTGGGTAATAGTGCAATTCATATCAAAGCTGTGTGTATTTTTACCACTTTAAGCATCTTCATATTACTTAAGTTTTGCATAACACCAATAAGAAAAAGCTAAACCATGCAGTAGGCAAGAAGCATTGGAGGTAATGCTCTTAATACTAACAGAAAACAGAAAGCATGCCTGAAAAAATGCAAAGAATAATCAGAGAGTCAAGGACACATTATTTTTTCATCTTGCACTTAGGAAGTATTTATGGAAGATGCACATCCCACAAATGTTTCATCTTATTTGCTTCAAAACACATGTGATTCAACAAAAATCCAAATTTCTTCAGAAAAACAAGAACATGAGTCAGGCCGAAAATCACTGGAAGCAGGGTACAACAGAAGTGGGTTGAAGGCATGTTGTAAATGAAGCTGATACCTTGCATGAGCTCAGCAATATGTCATAGCAAAAAGAAGCACTCCTGGTTACTACTGCCACTCAGAGCAGTGCCATCCAGTCAAGAGGATCTTGGAGCAACAGACTCAAATTACCAGCCAATTACCACAAAACCTGTGCAAAGTAGTGTTAACATATCGAAGACACACTATGGGAAGTTACTCCTCTTCTATGGAATATTACTTACGTGTAGAAGGAAAAGACATTGTTTTCCAAAGAGGTACGAATTTCCAGAAAGTTTTCCATAATGTTGATTTTATTTTGCAGGGGGGGAAAAAGAAAAAATCAGTATGCAGCTTAAGAATTTTTAGGCTGAGACAAGTTTTGGAGGTCAGATAATTAATGGCTATTTTATTTGCTCAAAGCGAGGCCTCAAAATTACTCAGCATTCCTTAAAATGGTGATTACAAACTATTTTGGTTTAGTTCTTAGGTGTCTACCTGAAGTCTCTAGGATAGTTTTTACACATGCACACACACAATTCTAATGGAATCTCTTCTATTCAGACAGAAAGCTATGATTGTAATTCACCACAATTTTAGCAGACAATAGGTAACTTAATCAAATCTCATTTTTATGGACTACTCTTCAGCCGCACAGACTCTGCCTACAGTGGTGGATAGCTATTATTTGAATCCCTACACTCAGTGTTTGTTTTGAAAAGTTTGTTAAAAACATTTATCGTGCTTGTACTCAGAAACAAACACCACTAAGTAGTGAATGTGGTTATTCTGCAAATAAAATGCACATGAAGGGAAATCAAACTGATAAAATTTGTGATTGACATTCTTCTTTTGGAATTGATCAGAAAAAGAGGCTTTGGTTGTCTAGAGATAATAGCTTTTTAATTAAGAATTTGCAAACCCTGATAAAAAAGGGAGACTGTAAGCATGAGCTGCTCTGTATAGCATATTTAGAGCAATTCCTCCCACACCAAAAGAACAATTCCTCTTAAGGCAAGAGGATCATTTGTCTAATTTTTCAGGTGTGGGTAAGGTTAAAAGAAAACAAAGAAAAGTTTTGTTTTCTTTTATATTTCAAAAAACCTCTGGAGACCAAAATATACAAACTCAAACATATCTAACCCAGACAGTGAAAGCCCAAGGTCTGATTACAGTGTATTAGTCTCACACAGGTTTAAGTTAACTGAAGAGGACAAACAAGGAAGAAGAGTTCTTAACAGTGATGGCATGAAGGGTCTTTTCTTTAACAAAGTAACAGGAGATATCATCTTTCCCTGAGAAGGAATCATTCACTATAAGTACAATGTGTTATTATTGGGATTTTTAATTGAAATGTAAATTCTGGGAACACTCTGACCTAATTTACTGCCAGAAAAAGAGGGCAAAATTCTCATTTTCAAAGCACTATATAGTCACTTCACTATCATTGAGTCTTGGTCAATGGTCTGGGCCTCTACCATTCTGCAAAGCTGACAGTATTTCACAACGTTCAGCTATGGCATTTTTGCACAGCACTGTTGATTGTTACATCAAGTGACTCCCTCTGACTTGTTTCTTTGACAAAACATTTTTAAGAAATTGTTCTGAAATGCCAAGCCTCTGTGGACAGGACAGCACGTGCACCAACAGCAGCAGCAGACGGCAGCAAAGCCCACCTGACTGAGAGTGGGGTCGCTCCTGCAAATCTCCTCACTCTTAAAAGCCTCGATCAAATCAGAGCTGTTGTGTTATTTTGTCAGGTTTGTGTTTTTTTGCTTTCCTTTTTAAACAAGTTCACTGTAGGCTTGAGATCTCAAAGTCTAAAAAAAAAAATAAAAATAGAAGCAAAATATTTCCATGACATGCCCGCCAGTGAAAGACATGTTTGATGTATAGTGCTCTGGACTATGTTTATTTCAGATTTAGTCTCAGGACAGCATTTTTTAAGCTTTTCCCTGTGCACCACAGTCCTACCACCAGGCCTGTTTGTATCAATTGCTTTTAGATGCTAAGTTGCCAAAACAAACAGTATGGGGTTTTTTTTTCCAGTAAACTTGGCATTCCTATAGATTTCTTCCAGAAAGAATGAACAAGTGTTCACAAGAATGAATGTAACAAAACCAGAAAATTAAGTATCAATCTAGGAGAAAAAAAGCTTTAAAATAACAAGTATTTATGTAAACTTGATCCTATCAGAGATGTGAACAACAATTATATTTTTTACAAACTACAATATGATTGAATTAATTTCTGGCTCTTTAAACAGACAACACTGAAAAATCTGATTTGCTTTCTGTTTCCCATCTAATTTTTTTTTCTAAGAAGTAACTCAGAACAAAATTCCCTTGGGTTTATGTATACAACACTTTGAGCATGAGAGTTTCAACGAAGTATTTTAAAAATCATTTTGGCCCTCTATTTTAAATTTGCTGAGAAATTAAACGTGGACCTAAAACAGCCAACAGCTACCAAATAAAAGATACCAAAGTAATTGTCTTATTCACAACATCCATATGTGATATGAAATCCAAATTTCTAGGCAATATAAACAGTAGAGAAAAAGCCTGAAATATCTTAACTACCCATCCTTCTCTGTGTATTATCAGTTATACAGAGATGCTCATAATGCTAAGTGTGAACAACAGTCACATAATAATGTGTATACCAATATCCTGACATGGATAATTATTAAAGCAAGACTACATAAGAAGTCCAGCACTTTCTGCAGAAATCTGAGATGAAAATACAATTTAACAAAAAGAAATAAAATAATTCTGGCAGCAAGCATATTAGTTAGAAGGGTAATAATAATAACAACCAAAGAAGAGAAAGGATCACTGATCTTGGAAATCCATAGGGCAGGAATTAAACACTATAATCAAATTGTTTGTGCAACCATTTAGCATCTAATTTTCCTGCTGTGCAAGCTGAAGAACCACTTGAGACAGGCCATCTTGGAGAGTAACTAAGTGCACCAATAACTAACATGGGATGAAAAGAATATTGATAGCCTGTGACAAGCAGCTTCCTGAGAAATGTTTCTTAGTCAAATAACAGCAATCATTAAATATATGAGGGTCAGACAATTTAATCTGCTCTTTTTATATGGATTAGTTTAGCAAAGTAACAGAAGACACAATTAATGCCTCCATAGCTTTTCATGCCATGACACAGGCTCATCATTTTTAAAACAAATACTTGAAAGATGATTTTCTACACTACTGAATAGGGCCACACTCATTTTAGCAACTATTAACAGCGCTGATAAGGACTGACTTTATTATGAGGCACAATTATACATTCTAGAAAATCATTACAGTAAAAGCATAGACTATTCTTTAAGCAGAGAGATATCTAAATATTTTACATAAAGATTTAAACTCCTATACTTTCCAAACTGAAATCATAATCCTGGAGAGGGTCCACCCCTCTGTGCCACTACTGATTTTATCATATAATCAGATTTATGTCTAGGGACGTAACTCTGGTATCAGTGAAACACATACAATACTTGAATGAAACATGATTACTGTTCAAGCGTGGAGAAAAGACTCATAAAAATTCAGGGCAGGAGGCAAAGAAAAATGATCATCACAGGCTATAGAAAACTCTCGTAGACTGATAAAAATAAGAGTAACTTGCTTGTAAAGAAATAGTATCTCATTCTACACCTTAGTAAAGAGCTACACACAACTAAAAGAATACCAGTTTAAAGCTTCCACTTAGAAAGTCAGAGCACGGGTGTGCAAAGAATAATTAAATGAAACCCTAGAAGAATTTCTAATAGATAAACTATACTTGGAATTCGGCCAAGATGCCAGGATAACACTCCAGCTCCTGGTGGAAAGTGTTATGAGCCATTTTAAAGCCAGCCATAAAGCTCTTGCAAGCAGTAGCCAACTGTCCAGGGCCACCAGAGACCAGTCAGCAGCCAGAGAACCTGATCCAAGATTGCATTTCCAATCTGCACAGATACAGAAAGTCTTGACAATGTCACGAGATTTTCCAGGATCTCCTTAGGTAGCTGTTCATACAGGACGCAGCACTTCCACACACAGATCTTTCAGTACTATGCTTTTCTCAGGTGTTTCCCTCTTGGCCCTTTCTGACAGTTGTGTGACAGATGATACAAATTGCCTGACACAGATTTTAAAGTCAGATATTTAAGAAAACGAATTACAGCTGAAGTCTTTGGCATAATGCTTTGTGACACAGATAGTTAGGGAGAGTGACACGGTTGGAAAATAATATAAGTTGAAAGCTTTTGGAACAGCTCAGGATTCAAGGTGACTTTGTGTAATTCACTACTTTTATAATTGTTTTGTGATACACTTTCTGGGTGAGATACAAAGCCCAGGAGAATCAACAGGTCTGTTTCCACTGAAATCTCTGTCATTTTTATCACGTTCTAGTGAAACAGCAATTCCAAGTCAAAGCATGCTCAGCAAAGCTTGTACAGAATTAGATTTCACAATTAGTCTTTCAAACTTCACTCCTTTAGATTGGTTGCTGAGTGTCAATTTGCACCTTTTTTGTCTTTGTAAATGAAAGTACTTTTATTTGAGCTAGAGAGGAAGAGACATCACAAACATTTCTGCCTCTTCACAAGCTTGCATAAAGAACTTCTACCATGCTAAGCTGAATAAAATTCCTTATATTTTTTTCCCTAGTTTCCTCAATAGTGCAGTAGGACAAGAGAGGAAAACAAGTGCATGCCCTTGATGTTATTCAGGTTGGCAGCAACTGACCCAGTGCTATTATTCTGGAAGCTTTCTTTTGATGGCTGTACATTGCCCCAAAGACATTGGTCAACTAAACTGCAGAGCTAAAAGCATGGTGCTCTAGCTTCAGTTTTGCTGATGAAACAAAACAGAAACAACAAAATACCACCCCCAAAATCCAACAAACACACCCCAAAACGACCCCCCAGCACCAAATCAACCTCAAGATTGGGTGGACACAAGCTGTTGCAGATATAAACCTATTATCACTGAAAATCCTCAACATTATTTGAGACTGTATGCAAGTCCTCATAACTGTAATGTGTCTAAGAAAACAAGATATTTAAATTGAGTGTAATACGAAGGAAAATGAGGCCAAAATAGCATTCAAGATATAATTAGGTGGTACTAGTGAGTGTGACACTTTTTTTTTTTGACAGGCAGATTAAACTTCATCATTCAAAGTTTTAAACCCGAAGTTAGAATAGAGACATAGAACATATATATGTTCTATAATGTTTTAGCAACACACTGATACACAGACACCGCTGACATCCAAGGCATATCTTTTACTTTGTTAAAATTAATTGTAAAACCTGATTTATGAATCATGGAAGATTGCACGACTCACTCCTACAGAAACACAGGAGAAAAATGTTCCAAGAGCTCATTTAGACAAATGATACATCTTGTGTTTTATGTGGAGAAGTGTGGTACAAAACATGGATGTTGGTGTGCATCTGAAGGTTTTTAACTTCAGCATAAGTATTTGAATTTACTGTTCCAATCCTAGAACACCATTAACTTAAAATAAGCATATAACACTATCGTATACAGGAACGAGTAGCAAAATCTGGCCCTGTGCTTCTGTGCAGCAACTCAGTAAATCCGGCCCTATTTAAGTTTCAGTGGCCACCAACAGTGTGAAGTATTGCTCAGTAGGAGAAAATAAGGCAAACCCAGTAGAGAGTAACCCACCCATTTTCATTAAAAAACAAGAATGGAATTAAAGGTTGCTTTAGGCAATAATGTTAAAGTTGAATTAACATCAATATGGGAAACCTTCCATTTATCATCCTGGAATGAACACATTTGAGCATATTTATTGCATTTATTATTTGTAAATTTTTCTAAATTCTAACAGTCTATAATGAACATGAAGGACATAAAGTTTCATCTTGGATCCTTAAAATGGCCTTGGGATTCTTGTGTTCAGTTGCACAACAGGCTATTCATTAACTTGGGGCAGAGAGACTTAACCCAGAACTGCAGACTGCCTCAAACACCATCCAGTGGTACATGGGAGTTATTACATTACAGCCCCAGCTCCTTCTACATTACTTTCCCTTACAAGAAAAGTAGTTAAAGTATTTCAGAAAACTGAACAGAAGGCAACTCTACCTCAACTGAAAGGAAAAACAGCTAAAACAAAAAACTAAGGATATTGGGATGTAAAAACTGATATGAGAAAAAAACAAAACCCCAGCAACTACATCTGCCATTTTATAGCAGACTTTCAATAAATGACCTTCAACAACTTGAGTTAATGAATCAGTCTCACAATGAGACAATAAAAGTGGCTTCTGTGGCACAACCATGATCACTGCACTGATTAGAGCATGAAATTTATATTTTAAAATTATGTACCATGTAATTCACACACTCTTTGCATTTTAGTCCTGCTATGTCCCTCAGAGAGCAATGTTCAGCACAACTCCATCTGCCTTTGCAAAAGCCTAGCTCTTCTCCATGAATCCCAGCCAGGCTTACACGGCTTACACACACTGAAAGAAAAGATTTAGCAGCCATAACTAAAAGGAAGGAAGGAAACATAGGCACTCTGTCAAGAAACAGACAAGTTGTTGATTTCTTTCTAGACAATCACTATTCTTTGCATCATTTGGAGAAAAGATTCCTGGGAATTACAGTGTCATTGACTGTCCTATTGTAATGTAGACAGACAAGAGACACTGTTCTTTTCCTCCTTTCTCTGCCGTCTCAAAGAGCCTTGTACTGCTGGCAGACTTTCATAAGGCACTTCACAAACATATTACTTGACTACATTGCTGTTTTTCACAGAAAATTGAGAAGAAATCAGTTTGTAAGGGAGCAATCTAGAGCCTTTCTTTTTCTTGACTTCAGCCTAATTTCCAAAACATTCATGTCATTGTCTTTCATACATTTACCATTGCTTCTATCCATACACTTGAAAACAGAAAGATTTCACTTCGAAGGGACCTTTGTAGATCAGGTGCAACCACCTGCTCAACTGGAGGCATACAAAGCATACATTGGTTCAGGTTCTCGGTTATGTTTGACTTAAGTGAAGATGCCCTAATTTACATTTTACCACACATTTGGTCCTTTTCACAGGTCACTGTATTTCCTTGGCAGGAAGTTATTGATGTTATTTAAACACACGGAAAACAGGCATTATCCATCTGGTAATCAACATTAAGATCTGAAGTGCTTAGGTGGGATGTTCTCGTCAAAATATACATCACTACATCATTATTTCTAACTCAAATATTAGGCAGGGTACCATTGGAGGACATTAACTCACTTACTTTAATATCTTAGAACAAATTATTCAGAAAATGTTATTTCAAAATTTCAGATATGTATTTCCAAACATAAAACTCAGGGGTTTTCTAATTATATTTGTATTTCACTGTCTTAGTCCTGGAATACTCTGACAGCTGTAAAATAAATAATCTAAATCACTATTAAAAGACACCATATTATTTTAAGTCCTTAAATTATCAGAATTTTTGCTAAAGACAAGAAAACAGAAATACAAGAGCTCGAGAAACAAACAAGCTTTATAAAATTTCACATCTATACTGCTCTTATTTGCCAGCAGCTCATATATTCATTCTAGCATGTCTACTCACATGAAGCAATGCCAGAGACCTTAATGGGAATGCTTATCTTAACAAAATTACCTCATACCTGGTGAATACTTACAAATGGTCAACATAGCTCATGGTATCCAAGTAACCTGACAGAACAACCTCTCACTACATTTTGTGCAAGAAACGAAACAGGGTTATATCAATACAGTTGTCTTGAATTTAATGTACCACAATTCACATACTTGAAAGTCTGCATGAGACAAATCTTATTTTTAAAGGTAGTTATTCTTTTGTGTGTGTGTGTGTATATATATATATATATGCACTCACAGAGAAACAAGGATGTGAATTCAACTCTCAAGAAGTGAATAGCTACGTTGCTGGCAGTCAGGGATGTGAGAGGCTGTGAGGAGAGGGGTGCAGGGGAAGGGATCCTCACACCCACACCCTGATGGTTGGTGCACTGGGGGACAGGCACATGGCAAAGGGATTGTTTGGGTACCCTGCACAGTACCAGAGGTCTCCTCAGATCCTGTCTCTCCCAGATCCCATCTGATCTCATCTGCAGCGAATAGTTTTGTTTTAAAGCCAGGTGATAGCATAACATTTGGGAAGAGGCGAGAGAAGAGGAAGCACTAGAAGTGACTAATTCAGCAAGTAGGAGTTATATGTTTCACTTTTACACCAGTGATACTTGGCAGCAGGTAACTTCTTCATTTCTCAAACCTCGGAATGGGTTAGAGTACTTGATAAGCACATACAGCTTATTCACATCTTGAATTGCAACAAAGTAATCCATTACACTATCAACAACAATAAATTAGTCAACTCTATTGAAGTTAAATATTCCATTGGAGCAAATACATACATCTAACAGCTGGTAAGTCATACTGCTAACAGCTTTAGGGAGAAATCATTGCATTGTTTGTTTATGTTTTAGCTGATTTTTAAGCCTTTAGCAATATGATTTTTTTTAAATGGGAAAATAAGAGATTATACAAAGCTTACTTAGTTACAAAATACCATGTCTATGTCAACATGAATATGTGTCACAGTGTAGTTTCTTCTTCTGCTATAAGTTATCTATAAGCATTTATGCACTATTACACTTTATTCACCCACTTCCATGCTTCCAAAATCTACTGGGTATGCTTTCAGGTTAGGTGTATGAAAAGCTTACTCAGTATGGTTGAAAACATGATTATAAATGGCTGATTCTCTATTAGTATGAATAATTTAATTCAATAGGATTGTTTAGTGTGCTTCACAGATTAGTGATTTTCTTCACACAGACAAGAGTATAAATGCTTTGGTGTTTAGTTTGGTAGCCTAAACAATCCCCTCCTCCATTGAAGAATCTTGCAAAAATTCATTAAACAAGCTGAAATAAACCTAAGATACTAGGAAACATTGGTGACTATTGACTTACATACTTTGTCAAATGCACTGGCTTTTGATAGTACAAGAGTAGAGAGCAAGCCCCAGTGTGCTGTATTCTAAGAGTAAAGCAGCAAAGAGCTTTTCCTGATATTCACACAAGGTCCACTGCAGATCAGGACTCATATTTACAATACTGCATACCCTTTACTGTTTGATGTGATGATGTCTTCTAAAATCCACTCTTCAGACAATTTTACAGCCATGTTCAACCCAATACACCTTATCCATGATACAGCACGAAACTAAATCAATTGCTTCAGTCAGAAGTAATTGGTGCCATTCTGCTTGATTTTTGAAAGAAACAAAGTTAGAACTGTTTTACAGAGAACAAAATTTTAAATCTCCAGTAGAGAACAAATGTGAGATTCTTGTGAGGTGTACTAACTTGTTAAATGTCAGCTTTGGATTATAATATTTTTTTCAGATGAAACTTGTAAAGAGAGGTGTGTGATCTTTTATGAACACCCTAGACACATTTCAACCAGAGCTTTAATGTATACCAAATCTTCTGCTAACAGTAGCTGGTATTAAATAAATGAAAAAACCTTTATAACCAGCAATCAACTATTTATGTTGGATGCTTGTTTGAATTATACACTAGACTGGGACTCAAATATGAGTCCACTCCTACATGATGATTCTAGGCAAGTTGTATCATTATTCAGGACTCCTCCCCCCCCTTCCACATCTGTAGAAATTATTAGAATCTGTTTTTCTTATTTCAATATTCTATGTATAAGTACACAAGCACCTGAATGGCAACTAGATGCTCATAACATATCATGGGCCAAGGATTTTACTTTCATTGTTTTCTATAAAGTTTGGGAAATCTTGTACACAGAACATTCTGTAGTACTTTTACTGAACTTTTTTTTCTTTTTGCCTTCCCACCTAGAACAAACAACATATTTTTTTTAAAAAAAGAAAAAAAGTATGGTTTTGACTTTTGCTTTTGCATTTTAAACTCATATGAAACATATTTAAACATACCTGCAAGAGATGAGCAAACATTTGTCAAAGTCCTCAATAGTCAAAATGAGTACAATGAGTGGTACAGACTTCACACAAGCATATATGTACTAGTGCCCTACACTGTGAAACAGTACATCAAGAGCAAGGGATCCAGCACCAGGACTTCTGTAGTTCACTGAGATCCAGAAAGGAGTCTGATTGCTTCATAATTATATCAAGGTGTCACAGCTACTGAGATACAACTTTTCTCTTCCTTGTAAAACCAGTACAAATAAAATGGTAATCACGACCCTAGATTCTCTTATTTCTGTGACCAAGTCACTGCTGAATTTGGGCAAGCTGCTTAACTAATCCCTATAGCAAAGTCCCTTACTTTGCTAAGTAGATAAAATGATATCTACTTTAAGGGAACTAGTGTTGTCCAATACCTACATTTATAGAATATTTTGGGAGTCCTAAATAAATAGTGCTATTGAAATAAAAAAGCAATATCATACCCTTTTGTCTTGAGCAGCAAGCCAATGTATAGGGCACTCTCTTTCCATTAGGAGAAAGTGATGATAAAGTCAGCTTCTTATTTGGCACAAACAAAATCCTGTTTCCCTGAATATAAGAGGAATTAGACAGCTGGAGATGGTTTCTTTTCCCTTAATTCTAAGCTTTCTTTTCTAAGCATTTAACTTAAAAAGCTTTGACACTTTTCTCGAGTAAAGTCTAGCAGTGTTCATGTGGTTCTGGCTGATGCTTTTTTACTGCTGTTCCTTTCTCCTTACAAGCTGTTTTTCCTGCATCATTCCCTCAAACACTTGTGCTAAAGCAATAGTCTATAAAGCCTCTCTGTCTGCAACAGCTTGAGAGGCCTCACGTATGTCTTTGTTTTGGGCAGTGTCACGTGTACTGGTTTGTTGAAGGCCCCATGGTTTCAGCTACCTGGTTCAATGAAGGGCTTTAATGACTTCTCACTTTCTAAAATGGAGGATGATGCCAAAGGCCCCAGTCTCAACCTGCAGCAATATTATCACCAACACAACCAATTACTAAGAATAGCTATATTCTAGCCAGGCAAACATTTCCTGGCTACTCTTAAGTAAGTCTAATGTAAAGAGTGACACATGAAGCAAATTGCCCTCCTTAAATACCACACAAGTGACTATTCCCCGTGCAGAATCACATTTTTAACAACTGCTTTAATTCCATTTTTTCCTCTTTTGTAGATACTTCATATGTTCTGATACTACACTGACGCTCTTGGAAGTTCTGGCCCTGAGTTAACACCAATATGGTAAAGTCAGCTAAACATTCTTTTGTGTAGTATTTTGGCTGTGGTTATAGCTGAACCTCCTTTTTAGCATAACAACTTTGACAGCAATATCTCCTACTACAATTATAATAGTAATGCTTTGACTAATAGGGCTTTACCCTCCATAGAGATACCTTTTTACTGGCAAAGTACTTCTTTAACTGCCTGCCTATGCACAGTTAAAAGAATGAAAATGAGATATACTGGTACTGACAGCAGCTCATGTATTTCTGATGATACATTCTGTAGCACTTTTACTGAACCAAGTTATCTTTTTTTTTTCCTCCCTTCCAACCTAGGACATTATATATATATATATAAGCATATAAATAAAAGTGTGGGTTTGACCTTTGCTTTTGCAGCTCATAGGAAACTTATTTAAACAGTATCTGCAAGAAGAGATGAGGAAACATTTGTCAAATTCCTCATCACTCAATGTGTGTAGCTTATTAGTGCTACCTTTAAAACAGTTGTTTTATTTTATTTCTGTTTCATTTCACAATGAAACCTAACTCGGGGGAAAGAAAAAAAATCAAAGTATCTTGTTTTGTCTTTGGGGAAATTTTGCTCCTCTTCAAGAATTATCAGCACAATTAGATTCCTAATAAGTCTGTAATATTATGTAGCATTGTTGTTGGACAGGTTTTGTAGTGACTTGTAAACGAGATTTTTAGTAAGTACAAAATAGACAAATATGGAAACATCTTTAGGTTTTACATCTCAAAGACACAAGAAATACTTCTTCTAAACAGGTGTGCCGTGCTGGGCAGCTGTTCAAGATTAGCAAATTACAAGCTCAGGATTTTATTCTTACATATTCTTTAAGAATAAACTCTTTAGTCTGGCAAGTTGGAGTCAAACTGCCACAATGAGCACCTGTTGAGAAAGCCCATTATTTGAAGCTGGGGGTTCTGGGTGAAAAGATCACTGTGAATTAATTTTGATTGCTTCACAAAACTCTGCATAACAAATGGTCTCTGCAAAGGGTATCAGGGGACTTCCATTTGAAGGGGAGAAAAAAAGATTTTGTTTCTAGAAAGGTAACATAATCTCTGCAGTGACATTAAAACACACTGTGGCTGCACTTGCTTGAATCTCTCTTCTGAAACAGATTGTATGTGCTTAGGTTACCAGGTCTTATGTTTTGGGAGGGAAAGAGAAACAAATTATATCAAAATCTTATCTAAAAGGTTAGCTAGAAAGAATATGGCCAGAAATCCACGAATCCAGAATGGTTAAGGCAGTTATTTGTTTACAAGTTTAATCACAGCCACATTTCTGTGTGTTCTGGACTGCCATATGCATTGCCAAAAAGGAGAAGGAGGAGAAAATAACAAATCAAAACAACGTTTTTGCCATTGACTAAATAAATCACCAGCTTCCTTGTATGAGTTAATTCTAATACTAAGTTAAAGTAACAGTAAAATATAGAATAATATCTGATGACTACTTCTCTTGCTTGGTACACAGGCTATTGAATGAAGCAGTTTCTGTCTCTCTGAAGTTTCCATCCCAAATATACAAAAGTACTACCTGTCTGTCAACCCTGATTAAATCTAAGGCCAAGCTTACCATCTGTTTGTGCAAATGCAAAGCATAATATTCCACCAACTACTCTGCATGATCGCTTTACTTAAGGGCTTCCTTCAAAATGATTTTCAGTTCATCCAGGGCTGATTTTTAGAACAAAAAGAATCACCAGAAAGCACTATGCTTTTAGCTGATAATCATGATCCAGTTGACTTTATGCTTGATTTGTCAATTCTTAGCCATTAATTTTACATGAATTGCAACTTCTGATTCCTTCAAAACTGACTGTAAAAAATATATCCATATGAAAATGGTAAAATGTTCATATTGACTTCCCTTTTTATGTGTGTTCTGTTTTTAAGGCAACCTGAATTATATCAAGGTATTAATTGCATCTACACAAAACTTTGGATTTTTCTTGGTTCATATGGGTACCAGAGGCTTGTGTCTATGACTAGTAAAATCACCGCAGCCATAATAAAGTCAGAATGTGGCCACATATTCTGTTAAATAAAAATAAGAGAAAAAGCCTAGGTAAATCAGACCCTGCACCTAGTTATTTTATGGTATAGGTAGGAATCAGTCTAGTATTAGACCACCAACCATATAATCTTTCCAACTTTTGCAGTATCTCTGGGTTACATTACAGGGCACACGATGGCAGCCTGAAAAAGAAATACTGATGTTGTTCTATTTCTTTCTAAAAACCAGACTGACATATTGTCATAATCCCACTACAGAAATACGAGAGGAAGTCTTCCAGCAGTGGTGCTTTGTTGTTGTAAATAAAACCAATAACCTGACATGTTTGGAGTTGAAAGTAAACTCTGCATTGTCCAAACGCATGTCAGCTCCATTTACCTGCACATGCCTTTGACCACACTACAGTCCTGCAGCCCTCATATCCAGCTCCTGCCCTCCCAGAACCTTCCCAAAGAGGGATGCACAAGAGAGGAACTGACTGCACAGAGACACTGCCTGGTATAAATTATGTCTGTTTGGATAATTTAAGGGTTTTTTTCTACCCAAGCATACCCATCCTATTTAGCTCTTAAAATTATCATGTATCTCTTTTCATCTAACAGATTTATTCTCTTGCTAATTCCATTGTTTATGTAGCATAAGACATGAAACAACGGGTAAAAGTAGGAAAAAAATCCCATAGATGTTGTCTTATATTAAAAAAATTGAGAAAAAGATGAAATCATTCTATTAATGCTCCTGTGATTCTATTACAGCATACTATAAAAGTAGGAGCAGTGGGAAATATGTAATATATCATTTGCTTTTTTCTTCATGTCTCCAAAATAAACTACAACTTTCCCATGTTGAAAAGTTCTTCCTTAAGTTAATAAAATCTGTCACTTTCCATAATGCTTGATTTGAAGAAAGTCCACAGGTGCAGTATTCTGTTGTTCACAGCTTGGGAAGTCAAGGCTTATAATAAAAAGCCCTCTCTGTTATGGTCCTCCTTCCCCATCAATTCACATCAAGTATTATTAGAATCATCTGCCACCTCAGTGGTGCTTTCTCTGTGCTCAAACTGCAGAAGCAACAATGACATTTTACTGCTCTGCAGGTGCTGCTGTGTGTGGTCACGAACACAGAAGTGTGGCCTGCTATTGTTCCCCAGTAGCACTTTGATCTCAAACACAAAAAGCCACATAGTTGGCTGCCCTATTCATTCTTATGCTGGGTTTATATGGGTGAGAGAAAGAAGAGGTGACAAGAGATGGGCAATCCATAATATTTATTTCAACAAATGCTTCAAATCTTTTTAAACATCATAAGAACATGGCTCATTAAACTACAACAGCCTTGAAATTGTGTTATAAAACCACAAAACAAAAATCAATACTTCTGCTGAAAAGGAGGTAATGAAATATATTGAGTTGGTTGAAAAGTGGTTTGTATGAATCATAATATTATTATGTGCACATCACTTCTACTCCCAATACTTAAAGTTAACAAACTAGGGAGTGCTTTCTATCCCATCACTTAAACAGGTGCTACAAGGAGGTATTTATCAAAGTTATTTTCCAGACACAATCCTTCTGCCATAAATAATGCTGGGATATAGGAGACTTAGTAAAAGGAGATCAATCCAATGCGTATTTGCTACCTGAGCTTCAGCTGTTGTATTATTTCACAGTCTGATCAATACCGTGCTCCACAATAGAAGGGAAAAAGCCACAGCAGCACCCTGATGAGTCACTGTAGGTTTATTACTGAACCAGAAGGAGGTAACATTTCTGACTTTGTAAAGATTAAATTCGGTAGTAGCATTTGACCACTTTCAAATAGTTTAATTTTTTAGTTAAAAGACTTTCAAGTCTTTTGCAATTACTTGTCCAGATTTTCAGCAGTGTGACATAAACTTCTGGAATCACACTCCCTCTACTGAAAAAAATCCTGTGAAATATTACTTAGAATTCTCTCTCGTTCATTTCCAACTGGGCTTATTGTTCTGCAAGTGAATCCAGCAAAATTTGGTATTTAAAAATATTTTAACACAGGCAAGCAATAATGGCATTAATATCTTTCTCAAGACAAAAAAATCAACCAGAAATACCTGAAAACGATAAAGAATAGAAGAGAATGAAGAAGAGATTGAATAGTAACTGAGACTAGCAAAAGGCTCCGCAGCTACTAGCAGCCACTGTACTATCACCCTCCTCAGAAATAAACCCCCCAATCTGCCAAACTCTGTAATGTAATCAGAAGAAGACAGCAAAATCTTCCCACACTGAAATTAATTCATTTAAAAAGACAGTGCTATATCCACACAGGTCTTTAAAGATGAAATAAAGAAGAAAACTATATATCAAAAATAAATTGATGGGGGAATAATGAACTAAAAGCAGCTTTTAAGACTTCTACAGACTGCTTAGATTAACTATTTCCACCAAAACAGAAAATACATAGTATTAAACACAGTCCAAGCTGGGCTCTGGGAAGAGAGGAATACAGAGCACAACCTGAGACTTCTGTATACCTCTGATTTGCTGAGGAGAAACAAGATGAGATCAATCCTCGATTTAGGACAAACGCATCCAAGAAATTTCCATGGTTGCCACTGCTGTAGCCAAAACCTTCTCTGCAAATCACTTCTTCTACTATGAATATTGACAAGGGTAGACTGAGCCATTTCACTGCATTTCAGCCATTTCAAAGTCTCCCATCCTGGAGATCTGTCCTAATAGATGCATGTCCATCCCATCATTTTAGATAGCTATGGTGGCATTGGAAAGACTCTAAATGTCCACTCAGCACAACAGACCAAAAGCTTAGTTTTACACACAAGCAGAAAACTCTCACTTCCTACAGCATGTGAGCTTCTAATCCTGTCTGGGGACTGGGTCTGCAGAAGCTGAGGAAATGCCATCCTGTAAATGAACACCTCAACTTCCCTTTGGCATCCAGAATGAACTCCAATTCCAGCAGGCATCCTTTCCAAATTATGCTTTGATTTTACTGCTTAACAGCAGAGGGAGAAAAGGTGCTACAGCTGGTAGCTACTGATATTTAATCTTACATTTAATTTTACTTTATTGTTTTCTATAAATAGTCTTGTCTTTTACCAGCAATACAGCTGTTAGAACTCTTTCCAGTAACTGTCAGCATTACACAGAGCCTTAAAACCTGAGAGAGAAAGAAAGAATGAGGGGGTGGAAGATGAGAGACAACTACTAATCCTGAAAAGACAGACATACCACATCATCACAGGACTCCCAGCTACTTCAGAGCTTTCTACAGTAACTGTATAGTAATTTCATTTGCTTATGGTCAAATCTCACAAAAATGTTATTTGGAAATGCAGCAGCCTGGATTTGACCCTTTCCAAAGGGCTAAGAGTGTACTGCATCCACTTCCCCCACCTGTCAGCTATAGGTGTCTGACTATATCATGTCTCTATCAGCACATTGGCCCCACTGCTCGTATACATAAAGACTAATCCCACAACAAACTAATTGTTTTCCTTTGATAACAATTTAAAAAAATAATTACTTTTTGTGGGGAAACTGCTGGCCAGATAGGGCAGGAGGCACTAGGATGATCTCAGTGTGTTTGTTTAGGATGTCAGGTCATAGCTGTCCACTGTCATGAGACTTGGGCCATGATTTTAATTAAAATAGTAAAATAAACCATCGAACAAGATTCAAATTTAAGCCAAATTGCAAAAGAAGTGGGGGTCTGGGGACCTGGAAATTGGTGGACATGTTCTTCTTTTTAATGTTGTCAATATCTAATTTTCAACTAAAAAGTATGTCCTTCAAGATGAGTAGTAGACAAAGCTAGAACTTTAAGCTTTAGTTGTTGGTTACTTCAGATTCCTGGTGAAATGAAACTCACTCTGTTCTGTTTTTCCACAAGACAGTTAAAAAAAGAACATCTAAATCTAGGTGTAACTTGCTGGCTTGTATCACACATGAACCGTGTTTCAAAACCCAGAGTTAGCCTTTCAAGCCATATACCTTTCAAAACATATTTAAGGTTATAAAGATCAAATTGATCAAAGAGAGAAAATCTTCCAGAGGATCCAAAAATACTTCCTGCTTTGTCATCATTCCTAGTACTCAAGAGTAGAGCAGACAATGGACCTATAGCTGCTTTTCAACAGATGACTACACTACTGTGCTTGTAATTTCATATAGTACATGGAGATTTATACTCTTGGGGAGAAAAAAAAGAGCATCAGAAAATATTAAAGACTTGCAGCAAAAACAACACAGGCAGATGACTCCAATTTTCACACTTTCAATGCACTCATTCTCCACTACAACACACTGGCCATGAGATTTTCACATCTTCCTGCCTACGTCATACACTACCCTAAAATAAACCAGAAGGTCACTAAGGCAACAAGTCTGGCCCTAAACTGTCATCCTATATATTATCCAACATTTTTCTTCAGATTACATATGACCTTTACAATTTCACATACTTTTTTTACTGCTTTTTTTAATATAGGGGAATTATATAAAGAGAACTCATTACCTGGAGTCCAGGTTGAAAGTTATCACTATATAAATGTCACTGAAACTGGGAATCAACTACAGGCGGTTGTTCGCAAGGCAGCAAATGCAATCACTATTTCCTCATACTGTTCCAAAGAAAGAAACAATTTTTCTACAAGGAAAATGTAAAAGATTGCAGCTACTGTATTTTTGCTGAACTATTGATTGTATCTCTTGAGACCTTTGGCAAAACCTGATGACTTGATCATACAAATACTGTAAATACGTAAGCATGTATAGTATAGGATTAACTTTTAAACTTCATCTAACAAGTGGCAAATAATGTATTGAGGTACCAGCAGAGCACTTCCAGGTGTTCCAGTAGATGCTGAAATGCAAAATAGCTGGTTTGTTTTGGCTATTTTACAACCATTTATATTCCCAAAGAATAGCCGTGTATGATATACACACATTATAAAAGACCAGTTTGAACAGTTTCCTATCTAAATATCCAAAGTAAGCAAAAATTAAAGGTAAGGAACTGTTGTTGGCATCATTTTACAAAACACATCAAGAGATTAGAGCAACTGGCTGAGGTCATGTACCGAGATAAAACTTTCTTTTCCAAAATTATCCCCTCACATTTTAACCACAAGCAAAACATTTACATAAGCCTCCAAGGTTCCAAATCACTCACAATTAAAATATGATAAATTCCATTCAGCAGTGCTAACAATAAAGGAATAAGTGTGCATCAAGCTACTGCATACATCAGTAGATAGAGAATAAAACCAAGATCCCGTGCAGGAATTAAATTTCAGTATTGCCGTCAACTTTTCATTTCACTAATGGCTTTTAAGAAAGCCAGACATTTCTCCTCAGTCCATTTTACCTTTTCCCTCCATGACAAATATTGATTTGCATTTCTTCCAAGTTTAAGTGCATTGAATGCTACTGTGACTGTTTTGTTTGCTTTTTTGTTTGTGTCCCAGCTTTATTGAGGATGCCAGCATGAATGCACAGAGCTTTCAAAAGAGGGAATTGGTTTAATAACTTCTTCACATCCAGGAGAGAACACAGGAGAACACAGTCTACTTTTTGCATAGAAAATTTTGTCATGAAAGAAAAGTGACTCTAGGTGACTATCCAGTGTCAGTAAGGAGACTGCTGCAGTAACAGCCTCAGTGTTTTAAGCTGTTACTGCTGTGCAGTCACAACAGGAGTGTTCTCCCTCCACTTCAGTATATATTTAGATATACTGTCTTAAAAATGCCTTTGGTGGCATTTTAAGCTAAGTCTGTTTTGTAGACAGTTGTCCCTTTAAGAGGATTGGTTTGGAAGGTAACACCTCATGAAATTCTGACTCAAATCATAGCTTTATGAGTTCTTTTCTGCCTGACTCACAGATACATAAGCTCAACGTCCTCTTGTAAAATGATCTCCCTAAGCTTTGCAAACCTGCCTGGTACATTTTGGACTCTTGCCTGTCTTATGGTCTTGTTCACCAAATAAGAAATCCCACTGTCTTTGCAGCGATATGAATGAAGAGTGCTTATGAGATCTATTCCACCCATTCAAATATGGAAGGAGGGAGAAATCTCAGTGGACAGGAATAAACATTTGGACTGAAAGGGAAAGAAAGTAACACCTTAAACTGCCACATACAGCATTACAGAAACTGTCTGTGCAGCACACACCAGTGTTAGAAGCCAAAATAAGCTCAACTGACTTAAGCAAGGAGTTAAATTAGTTTACGTGTATCAACACCAGAGATCTATGCTGGTATTAAGGGTTCCCCACAACTGAGCTAACTAGTGATCTTACCATCACAGACAGCCTCACTCTCAGCAGCAACTATAAGTTGCTGGGAGGACTCAGTATTCATCCTAGACAAGTAAAAAGACACATAAACCTTTGAAATATGTTCTGTTTCTCTCTATATAATTTGCTATTGTCTGGATCTTCTAACCAACAGAAAGACAGAAGTTCATACGAATGCGCATTTAGCATTGAACATCCACTTAGTTATTGTACATATTAAACAAATGTTAGCTTCTCTATGTATTAACTGACATTCTAAAATCCTGATGAAAATAAATCAATTTAGAATTATTCACTTCTAAAGGAAACTCATTTTCAAAACAGGCACTGCTTTGAAGAAATTCTTAATAGTATTCATCTAGTTACTCTCACTGGCTTCACTTTGAAATAGTTTTTCATGGAAAAGATGAGGAAAAAGAAAAAAAGTAGTGACCAGTGGGGTTAAATCCTTTATAGTGTGCCAGACCACTCCATTTTTGCTTTCCATATTCAATTCTAAATAGTTCTCATGTTGCGCCACCTGATGCCAGGTGCTGCAGGGCTTCTGCTACACCCACCTGACATTGTGATGCTGCATTTTTAAGACCTTTAAATAATGAAAATAGACCTTTGCACTTCAGCACTGTGCTGAAGCACTGCTGGTCAAGAGAACTGTCTGTATAGATGATGTGAATGTCTGCTAACACAGAGAGACTTCTTACTTCTGAGATGAAATTACACCAGAAGTTTCAGGGATGATCATTCCAGTGAGAACCTTCCTAATCACCACAGCTGACCAAGTCTAATGTGGGCATGGATATGTGTTTGGTGCCCATCTAACTCGATTTTAAAGTATTTCCAAAATTGACAATAGCTTCTGAAAGTTAAGAAGAGCTTGCAATTTGGGTTAACTAATCAACTGCTACAAAAAGAAGGATGACATCACCTTATCTCCCAAGTGTACTGGATGCTCTGAGTTTGCCACGTGCAAGATGTTGGCCTCACCCATCACTCAGAGCATTGCAGAGAGCACCTCCAACCCTCATATGCATGTTCTTCACCAGCTCCTGCAGTGATAGACAGGCTCAAGTGTTAAAGGAAATTCTTCTTTCCTGCTCTCCTGTTTTCACTCTACTGCTCCCATTTCTATGCCACTGAGAGATTTTGCCACTTAAGAAATTTAGACTGTGGATTCAAAAATACATGTCTAAATTAAAACAGAAGAAAAAATAGAAATTGAAGAAACTTGTGGTAGGACAAAAAAACCCTCAAATCATAATCTGAACCAGCAATATAATTTTAATCATTATAATTTCTACACCTCACTTACCTGTAAAATATTTCGGCCACTGTATGTGGTTTGATGCCTTCTGGTATCCCACATTCCTGGACAAGGGGATCTTCCCAGGAAGGAATCATCATCTTCCAGGCATCTGCTAGGCCACTGACAAGAGTGACACTGGGACTGACTCGAGGTAACCATTCCAACACTAACTGTAACCTGGATGTAAAACCCAGAAATATCGAATCAGAAAATCATAGACACAGCTGTCAGTAGATCTATTGTCAGCTGAAGTTGCATACTTTCCAATTATTCCTGTTCTTTCCTATTAATCTTTCCAAGCCTCTACTCCTCCTTAACATTTTGTCTAGAGATACATATTTATGTAAAAGACTGTTTTGAGTGAAAATTTAAGTCATTATAGTTCAACTCAGCAGTGAGGAGACATATTGCTTCCAACTTGTATAAATAACTCTACCCACTTATTTGCAAAACATTAGTTTAACTTGTCAACTCAAACTCATGAGAGAAGGAAACAAATGAAAAAATGCTATTTCAATTTAAAAAAAAATGCCAAACAAACAAAAAGAGAAACAAACCCAAAAAACAGAAACAAACCTGGATAACACTGGCAGGGAAACAAACCTGGAGAGCTACTGAACACTGGCAAGGAGACAGCAAAAAACAACTCTCATGTTACAAAGTCTCACCTTCTCCTGCCAAATAAAACTGGCTTTTTACAAAGCCACAAGTAGGTAGCTTGTGACTTCAGGACTCTCAAAAGCAGGAAGTGTACCTCAAAGAAAAGGTCAAAGCAATCAGCAACTGCATTTTGACGGTCAGCAAATATTCCTTCCAAAGCAGGGACTAATCTAGGCATTTGTTGCCCACTGCAGCTGGGAGGACTTACAACCTTGTCCCTAAGTCTCAAACCACAGCCCAGCCTAGGAAAAAGCACCGAAATTCAACAGACTTTTCCCTGAGAAAAGGGGTTAGGATTTGGTCGTCATCAGCACATGAGAGAAGCCAGGCAATTTGCTGCTTCCCTTCCCTTCTCACCCCTGCCTCGCCAACACAGAAACGTCATTCCCGCCCATCGGATGTGCTACCCCGATTCTCTTTCTCCACTCCGTCGGTGTCGTGGGTCCTTTGGATGAGCCCTTCAAGCCCTTTACAGCCTTTCAGTCCGCCTGCCCCCCTACACGTCCCCAGTTTCCCCATGAAGGCGAAGTGACACCCGCCAGGCTGCTCCGCGTCCGGGTTGCGCTCCCCGCTCCGCGCCCCGACGAGCGCCGCGTTCTCGCATCCTCGTCCCCCTACGGCATTCGAGGAAACCCCAAATTCCCGGGCCGTCTGCTGGCAGCAGTGCCCGGCGGGAGGGGCAGCCCGGCGGTTTCCGAGGCCAGCTCGGTCCGGCCGCCTCCGGCCGCTCCGCCGCGGGCTCTTCCCCAGCGGGGAAGTTTCGCACGCCATTAGCCCGATTTTTATATTAATCACGTCTGTTTCTGGGTGAAGAAAATTACTCGGGATGATTAAATCAACGATCCCTTAAAAGACAGAAAAAATACCACCTCACCCCACAGTGCTTTATTTTAATGCTAGTAAAATTGTGATGGGCGAGACGGGGGAGGGGGGAGGGCAAGAAAACTTTGTTTCTAATGAGAAAAATGCGGCCGCGAAAACAAAACCGTAAAGAAAAAAAACATCTATTCTTGAATAAGGATTAATTCAGTGTCTGTGAATAGGAAACGCTACGCTGGGTAATTACAGCGAGGTAGCGCGGCTCCAGCTGCGAGGCGACGCGGGCACCTTTGTGCGCTTGCCAGGACAGCGCTGGGGAGAGGTAACTTCTCCCGGTCCCCACGGTCTGGTGTCGAGTAACGGGAAATTTAACATTCCGCGTTTCCAGAACAAATTATTCCCACCCACCCCCATTCTCCCTTCCCCCGCTTCCCTCGCAGGCGGCCAGCCGGGCGCTCCGCCTGACGGGGCGGGGAGCCCCGAGCCGGCCCTGGCAGCGCATCTTGTGGGCACAGGGATGACGTCCCCGGTCTTCGCACCGGGCCAGCCCGCAGCTCCGATCACGGCTGGTAGGACAATGAATGGAAAGCCCCTCGCAGCGCGGAGAGAACGGCCCGGGGACCCTCCGCGCAGCCGGA
>WEIV01015883.1:34587-42087 GCA_013390005.1 Calyptomena viridis
AAGCCAAGCGGCAGCACCGGGGCGCGGCCGGGCGAACCCCCGGGTGGGGTGGGCGGTCGGCGGAGGGGTGTCGCGAGGAGCCTTGCCCGCCGCAGCCCCAGACGCCTCAGGGAAGCGCTTCGGAAAGGCTGGGGGAGAAAAGGGTCCGTCGCCCCTCGCGGGGGGAGCCTGGGCTGCGGCGACGAAACGGAGCCACTCAGGCAGCGGCGCCTCCGCGGTGCCTCCTCAGCCGAGTCGGGGGTGCGCGGGGCGGGCTCCGCTCAGGGAACGGGCCGGGGGGGAGGCCCTGATGTACGAGAAAACAAATAGTTTGGGGTGTTGTGGGGTTTTTTTTTCCTCCCCCCGGAAAACGCCAAGCGCTACGTTACCCAGCGGCAGGAGCGTCCGGGAGCCCGGGCAGGCTCGGGAGGGCGGGGCCCGCCTGCCCCAGGCGCGGCTCCCCTCGCCACCTGAAGACTCCACTTCCTCGTGGGAAGAGGTTCCGAAGGCTGGAGTTAAAGGCACTAATGAAACTCAAGCCGCCGAAAGGAAACCCTCCCGGAGAGCTGGGGGCTACTAACACTTCCCTGGCAACTTTTCTGTTGCACAAATCTCGGCTCAGTTTAAAAGGAGAATTAGTTAGTATTTCATGGATAAAATCCTCAAAATCCTTTTAATTTACCTTTTCTGAAACCAAAAGGTGACTTAGAATTCTTCAATATTCACATTGACAAGCNAGTAACGGGAAATTTAACATTCCGCGTTTCCAGAACAAATTATTCCCCCCCCCCCCCATTCTCCCTCCCCCCGCTTCCCTCGCAGGCGGCCAGCCGGGCGCTCCGCCTGACGGGGCGGGGAGCCCCGAGCCGGCCCTGGCAGCGCATCTTGTGGGCACAGGGATGACGTCCCCGGTCTTCGCACCGGGCCAGCCCGCAGCTCCGATCACGGCTGGTAGGACACGCCAAGCGCTACGTTACCCAGCGGCAGGAGCGGCCGGGAGCCCGGGCAGGCTCGGGAGTGCGGGGCCCGCCTGCCCCAGGCGCGGCTCCCCTCGCCACCTGAAGACTCCACTTCCTCGTGGGAAGAGGTTCCGAAGGCTGGAGTTAAAGGCACTAATGAAACTCAAGCCGCCGAAAGGAAACCCTCCCGGAGAGCTGGGGGCTACTAACACTTCCCTGGCAACTTTTCTGTTGCACAAATCTCGGCTCAGTTTAAAAGGAGAATTAGTTAGTATTTCATGGATAAAATCCTCAAAATCCTTTTAATTTACCTTTTCTGAAACCAAAAGGTGACTTAGAATTCTTCAATATTCACATTGACAAGCCAGCTGGCTCTAGTGTACAATTTATATGTTAACAAAAACGCGTATCATGTACCAGGTGAATCATCACATTCGGACAGGGAAAGTCATACAGACATGAAGTCCAAGAGGTATCCAGACTAAAGCATTCATACGCAGGATTCATAATCATAGGAAGGGGAAAAGTCCTCAAGGAAAGTATTTCTCACCTCAGCTCTTCAGTTTTAAATCCTCTCTGATGCCCAATTTGCAACTCAAGCCACTGGGGGAAGAGCTAAGTGATCTCTTCTTCTTTAAAAAGGTGGGCAACTCCGCCCACAGTAATACAAAAATCCCTTAAGACAAAATACCTGAATTTTTGAATTGTAAAAAAAAAAAATATATATAGTCACACAGACACAAAATTGGCTATGCCTGTTGGTGTTTTTGAAGCTATAATCTGAAGGCAGACAATCAGATTTTTTTGTAAATAATAAAGAGAGAAAACACTATTGTGTGAAAATATTGGGCTGAATTCTGTTTGACAAACTCCTATTGAGATTAATGATCATTGCAGGTGTTTAAGGGTAGCCAAATCATGTGCAAGGCCAAAGCAATTAGATTTTGTTTGGTTTCTTTTTTTTTTTTTACAATCAAGTTATAAACCCCCATATAATATATGGAGGCTTGCAAGTGGACATCTTAACGCAGATATAGCAGCATAAGCATGCCACATACATACAATCTCATAAAATTAATATCAAATATAAAGCATCTGAACCAAATCAAGCCTTAAATGTAATAAAATTGTTTCCTTCAAAGGAAACTTATCTAGGCTCAATAAGGTCTTTCCTAGCAGCAATTTTTTTTAAATAAAGAAACTAAAAATGCCAAAATATCTACAACTTTTTGAGAAGGAAGAGTTGAATAGTTAAGGAGAAATTTTGCACTATTAGGGGGTATGAAAAATATACTACCAATTAATATGCAATACATATATGTGTACCCATACTTACAAATATAAACACGCACATACAACCTAGACAGTTCATCTTAACCAAGGGAAAGGCTAAATAATACAAAATTATTACTAAATACAGGCACACTTTAAAAACACAGAGACAGCAAATTTTATCTGTTGCAAAAATGTATTTGATTACTCGAGTAAAATTACAGTATCTCTGCTGTTAGTAAGTATTAAATGTTAAAGAAACTGGACCTCTTTTCCTTTCAACTTTCCGAGAAAGTGCATGTAACAGTCCAAGGTTCCCCCTGCCCCCCCAATACCTAATACAAAATAAACAAACACTATACTTGTTCCCTTGGTCAAGGAGTAGGGCTTGGTCTTGTAAGGAACGTATGTACATTTTAATGAAATTGATGTCTTATTGTATATACAGGAGCATCTACAGTTGTCCACGGAAGTTGTTCAAGATGCCATACTTAGCAGCATTGTGAAAGTCCAGCACATTTTCTATAATGGATATACCTACAAGGCAAAATGTTACGTCTCAGTTTCAACTACCAAAACAACACTTCAGTATCTTCTCTAATAATCCGCGTGCTTATTACTGTACAGAAATGTATTAACATTTAAGACGACTCAAGTAAAAAGCACAATACAAATAACAGTTCAAAACGGAAAATGTTAAACCTACAAAAATTAAAGCGGTTTTAATTTTATAATAAAAATCAAAAACTGAGCTGTGTAAAGGACCCACACTGTTCAGTCTATATTCTCTCAGTCCTTTTCTTAATTCTGTTTGGAAAAATTAAACAATGTGTTTGCTGATAAAGTTTCCAGCAGGATCAAAGTGTACATTTATATACAGATTTTTATTAGAGATCTAATGCATCACTGAGGCATCGCATCAATACCAGAGTTCATGTTAAACTGGATATAGAAAATAAGTTAATGCCAGAATAAGATCACCTAGCAGAACAAACTTGCAACTGCCATAAATGTTACAGCAAGTTTACAGCACTCTAGTCAATTAGTATTTAGTTCAAAATACGGGAGACCAAAGTTAATGCTTGCATTTGTTTGCAAAGCAAGGTTATATCACTAATAAATAAGCTCTCTTAGAATTCTAGAAGTAGAACATGGTACAAAACAAAGTCTTTGTAATGTTGCAGCCTGCAGCTTGAAAAAAGCAACCCTAGGTTGCACTATTTGCAGGAATGTTATTTATGGAGTTTTTTTCTAATTTGTTACAATTTCTTTGTTGTCTTCCACAAAACGTGTAAAACGGAAGTTTGTCCCATTTTCACTGCTTGCCATTTTCTCCAGACCAGCTAGAGGTGCATTGGGTTCTGAATTCTGGAGCTTCTCCAGGCTCCCTGTCAAGCCGCTGATGGGGGAGCTGCCGCCATTGCCCAAGCCCCCCGGTGCCGGGGGGATGCCACCATTCTGGATGACGGAGATCTCATTGGTCTTCATGGCCAAGCCATTGGAGAGTGCAGCTGCATACTGGTTCCAGAAGCTGGATGGGTCTCCATTCCCTGACCGTGCAGCCAAATCCTTCTGAAACATTTCTGGGAACTTTACAGGATTGCCTCCTAGGAATGTCATGGGGCCATCTACAGAAAGTCGTCTGCCTCGTCTTGCAGGAGTACTGTTCCACATGTGAGTACCCATGTGAACCTGAAAAGAAAGGAAGAGACAAACAAACAAAAAATAGAGTTTGAAAGGGATTTCGAACTTATTTTGACCACTGAGAAGGCAGGAGTCCATGAACATCCCTCAGTCTTGTTACACAATGAATGGCATTAAAGGTAGAGGATGCAGGGCTCCATTTCCCATCTGGAATAATAAATAAATTACTTCTGGATTAGCCCATCACCATTATCCAGAATACCCTGTTCTCCTGCTGAACAATGCATTGCTTCTTACTCTTTTTTTTTATTACATATATTTAGCTTATAATGACTTTGTGTTATTCTGTCAATTGCAGATAGCTGCTTTCAGGGCTAGAATTGCTATGTCTACTTTCATTGCAATGGTAAGTATTGTATTTGACACCCTTTACCCTATAAACGTCCTTTTCAGACAGGCAGAAAGTATCCTTTACTGATTGCTCATTGGAGAGCCTCGTGTATAGATAGAATGGCCTGAAAGTAATTATTCATCTCACATTACTGGCAGCAACCTCTAGAGAAATACTCTGTCAACAGACAAATGTACACAGTAAAGCGCTCAACTGGTGTTCTAAAACTTAAGTATATTTGCTTTTTCAAACACATATCAGTAGGAAATGTTAGTTATATAATCAATTAAAGTAATGCCCATTAGTTCCAGAATTATATTAACAGTTTTTTTAAACACTCATCTTACATGTTAGTTATGAAAAACAGAACATTCAAGAGCCTTTCACTTCTTGAAGATGTCTGTGTGTTACAATAATCATGTTAATACTTCTTACCATCATTTGGCTGTTCTGTTTCACACTCTGCTCTTTGCTGGTAGATGAATTTTAATTAAGTCAAAACAGCTCACGCCTCAGACCTGCTGCCAACACGAGCATTCAACAGGAGGCCACCTAGGTCTATCAGAGCTGACTAAAGACACCATCACACCACAAATACCACTGCTTGCAACATTAATAGATGTAAAAAATAAAACCAGCAAGGAGAAAATGAAACCTAAGAACACCAAGAGGAAAAAGTACCTTCAGATTGCCTTTTGTTGTGAATGCTCTTCCACATATAGTGCAGGCAAAAGGTTTCTCACCAGTGTGTGTCCTTTCATGAATCTGCAGAGCACTGGAAGAAGAAAATGTTTTCCCACACGTGTTGCAGTAGTGCTGTTTTGGAGTTCTTCTGGGAAGAGCAGGGAGCAGCACAGGGGATGTGGCAGAGGACAGCGGCCCCGAAGAAACTAGACCAGAGGGTGCTTCTTTGTTATCCTGAGGAGAGCTGTGCACAAAGCCGTTAACCTCAGTCTTTATGAGCGATGACAGTGTATTAGCAGGCATAACCGAAGAGTTCTGATTAGGGCCAATACTGGAATTGGGCTCAAAAAGTTGTGATGGTAGATCTCGCATTTGATGTGTCAACATGTGCTGCTTCAAATTACCCTTTGTGGAAAAGCCACGATTGCAAACTGTGCAAATAAATGGTCTCTCTTTGGTATGACTTCTGTAATGAATGTCCAAGGCACTCTGACAAGCAAATGTTTTGCCACAAATGTCGCATGCGGTGTTTTTAAATTTACCTCTATCTCTGAAAGGAAAGAGCATACTCAGAGACTCTTCTTTAATCATTTTATCAGTGTTACTAGATGTCAAGTCCAAAGCACCACTGTTAGCAGGGGTTGGAGACAAACCATTGGCAAACTCACTTGGTAAAGCTCTTACTGGTTTCTCTTCAATGCTTGGTGACTTGTGGTAATCATTAGTGCTGTTGGATGGGGACAAGGCCTGCATGGAAGAGGTAGACTCTGAGACAGCAGGGCTTCCAGCACTTTGGCTTTCCATATCACCACCGACAGAAGACGAATCGTTAGTCAAAACATCCCCTTCCACTGACCCATTTTCAACCGACTTTAAGCTTGCCTGCAGTTGTTCAGCAAGTCCTGCATTGATCATCTTCATCTGATTTTCCAAAGCAGCAATACTTGACATTTCCAGGGGCAGAGGGGAAGAAGACAAGCTGTCTTGTGATGCATCCACAGATTTAGGTGTATCTGGCACGCTGCTGTCAGGACAGTCTTCCATATTCTCATCTGAGAAGTTGTCTATATCATCAAAATTCTTATCATCAAAAGAGCCCGTGTCTGATTCCATTGACTCAGGATAGTTTTCTGTCACTGGGGTATTGGGGATCTGCCCTCCCATGTGCATTCGGATATGCTGCTGTAGCACAACAGCATTGGTGAATTTTTTCTGGCAGATTGGGCATGAATGTTGCACTCTCAGCGGGGGCATGGCACGGTGGACACTGTAATGAGTCTTTAAGTTGCCCTTAGTAGTGAAAGCACGACCACAGATTTTACATTTAAACGGCCTCTCACCAGTGTGTGTGCGATAATGCATTTTCAGTGCGCTCTGGCAACTGAGAACTCGGTGGCAAATGATACACTCGTTAGGATCGGTTGCCTTTTTGTCAATGTTTTCTACCAGTTGCTGCAATTTTGATGTTTCAGATGCTGGCGTTGAATCCAACAGTCCTCCAAATGGAAACTTTGCCTTAAATTGCTCTGACATTAGAGGCATCAGTGGATTTGTAAAAGTGGCAACACTGCTGGAGCCCGAGTCTGCTGCCGGTGAGCTCACAGAGCTACTCATATTAGTGATGGTGCTTGTGTTTTGAGGGTTTTCTTCAGTTTTGCCATTTGAGGTAGGCAAAGCAGCAGCCTCTACCTCATCAGAAAGTCCATTGGAAATTTTTGATGTAGGATCAGCTGTTCCCGAGTCACTCTTGACAGAGCAGGGAGGGCTAGCAGAAGGATGGCTAATGGGAATCGCCTGAGGCTCCTCAGTTTTGATGAATGGGGTCAAGCTTGGAATCGTTGGTGGGAGTGGCAGGCCAACAGAAGTTGTTAGGGTGGAGAGGACTGGCTTGCTGTCCAGCCAGCTCGTGACAGGTTTCTCTGGTGGTATAGACATCCCATAAGGAATACCCGTGCTTGTAGGAATATTGTCCAAATGCTCTGGCACTGGGTAGGGATTCATTTGAATATGAGGGTATTTTTCTTTATGACGCTGAAAGTGGACTTTTAAGTTTCCCTTTGTGGAGAACCTGTTTCCACATATGTTGCACTTAAACGGTCTCTCGCCAGTATGAGAACGCAAATGAATCTGCAAGGCACTGTCACTCCCAAACACTTTAGCACAGAACCTGCATTTATGCTTAAAGAATGCCTCATCTGAATTACTTTTTGCTTCAAAAGCAGTTACATTTGGTGGCTTGCTTTTTCTTTGCTGTGCCAAGGCAGTCAAGGAGTTTAAATCCTCTGCAGGTGTTCCAATATTGGACAAGGAACTGGAGAAAACAGAGTTACTAGGGGTGGGCTGAGGTAGAAGTGGATTAGATGCAGGACTTAATAAACTGCTTATTGCAAAAGCTGGTGAAGATGATGCTGATACTGGTGGATTGTTGAGCTGTGAGCCACCAATAGCTGAAGCCACTTTTTCTGAGGACGGTGTTGTAACTGCTGCTGCCAGTATGTTAATATTTGTAGAAGAGCCACTATTGGATGGAATTAGAGTGTTGCCAGGGTTGCTCTGAGGTAGCTGTATAGG
>WEIV01015883.1:47087-49999 GCA_013390005.1 Calyptomena viridis
TGCTAAGCAACCAGTAAGACTCAATTCGGGGGTCACTGGCAAGATATTGAAGTACATATTGTGATCTGAACCCTGTCACCTTTGGATGGAAGGAGGCTAGCAAAGGTTAAAACAGCTGAACACTTCATTTTTTTTTTTTCCCTAGCACCAGCCATACAGACACGAAGTAACAATTTCGTTTGCCCGTTTAGACTTTCAGTTTTTCGAGACTGTGAAGCACATAAGGTGCAATGTACCTTCAAGTACGGAAAATATACACAACAAAGCTTCTTCAATGGGCCTTTGGCAGGAGCTGCCCCTTTTGTTTTTTACAAACGGTTTCAAAAAACATAATTGTGTTTTCTGAGGAACCTCGGGTCACTTCAATAAAGATTCATGTTTCCACAATTAACGCATGAATATGGTTAAAAGCCAGTTATGCAATAAGCGCTGGTACAGCTAAATATACAGGAGGGCTTGTCCTCAGGGAGCCAGATGCTACTTAGCATCAAAAAGATAAATAAGGTACAAACTAAAACATAAATATTTTGCAGCAAGACAAAGATTGGGGTTATGTAGGGGAAACACACACAAAACGGGTCTGAGCTAACACCAGGCTTAGACAACTTCCACCATATGGGTTTTAGTAATTATTGCTGAATTGCATCTGCATAAGTGATATTTCACAAGGCCCTCTACACCCCGGGCTCACCTTTGGAAAAAACGCAAGTGTCTGTATTCTGAACCAACAGACTGCAGTTACCACACAAAAAAGGCCTAATTATGTAACAAACTAAAAGCAGTCTAACTAAGCAATTCTGTCTCTTGAGCACCCTGTCCTTCGGATCTTACTGAGAAAAGCAATCATAATTTCTTTCATTTCATGAGCCCAAGAACAATTATGTGGATGATCATAATGCTGCAGCAGGAATTCACCAAAATCCATTACTGACATGAAAAGGCACTGGTTCTGATGGGCCTTTATACGCAAAAGCAGCAAATATTTTCTCTTGCTCAAAGTCTAGATGACTTATTTCTCCAATATAATTTTTGCCTCGGAAAATCACACTCCAAGATTATTCTTTAACAATTGGGAAGGTATTTGTAACCAACTAAAAAAAAAATCCAAAATGTCATGAAAGTGGCTGGAGCTATTAACAAAAGGAAATAATCCCACGATCTCCTACCCACTTCCTACCAGTAATTAGTTACTTGTTGAATACAATTTAGGCTGCAAGTAATTTCTGCTATTAATCTGAGAGCTCCTCTGGTTACTCCAATACAAACTTTATCAAATGTGCACATACACAGGATTTTACAAGGGTAAACTTACTTATCCATTGATTGCACCAGAAATACATTTTAGGTGAAAAGTCTTCCTGGTGGGAGTGAACTGGATGAGCTTTGAACTTTAAAAAAAAAAAAAAAAGGAAAGAAAAAAAAAAAGAGACCGATAAAAAAACCAAACAAAGCCAAACCAAAACATGCTGTTACAGTCTGAGGAACTTTTTTCCTATTGCTCTTTAGATATGAAACCATAGCAGAAAGTTTTAACAAACTAGAATTCAAATCAGATTCAAGAAATTTTCACAGAGCCACTTCATTCATTCACTCAATATACTGCCCAACAGTACTTTAATGCAAGTGTCTTAAGGGCTAGCGATGCTTCACTCGGCTGCACCCTGCGCAAACTGTACATGGATTAGCAAACCTGAATTCACAGTATGAAAGGAGAAGAAAGGAGCGCTTGGAATTTCGAGGTTTTGTTTTGCAATTTCAAGACATATAACGCAAACTCGTCCTCGCAGCAGCTCACCCACCCTGTCTTGCTCAAGTGTGAAGCTGCTGCCAAGGCTGGGGACCATGGAAAGGCGGGGGGTAGCTCTATGCTAATATTATTACAGCGTTCTGGACCCTGAAGCACTATTACAAAACACACCCTCTGGGCAACTTACTTAAAACTTATCGCCTAACCAAGTAAACCAGCCATAACCTAACACCAGAACTAGAAAAGGGAAGGCTCTTACAGATTTTTTAGTAAAGTACATGGTTTTCCTAGGAAACCGATTGGTATTTTTAAAAAAGAATAAACCTCGTTATTCACTTCTTTAACTTACGATAGCCACGTAAACTAAACAAAAGCTTCTCTTCCATGCCATCGTTTCGGGCAAGATCCAACTTACTTCAAGGACATCCTTTAGCAACAGGCAGGAAAGCTGCTCAGTTAACATTCCTTTCTCACACTCCCACTGTCCTTCATTTGAAAACGATGTGCAAAAATCAGATCAAAAGACTAAAACCAGAAGAAAACGGCTACTTTTAAAAACATACTTGGAGGTGGTTTTGACCCGTTCCATCTACTAAAAGCGAAAAAAAAAAAAAGATAGAGAACGTCAAAAGATGCAACCATACGAAGTGAAGATGTGAAAAATCCCTCTCTGCTTTCCCAGTAAGATAACTTCCATCTCAGCTTTCTTTTTCTCTTCTTACTCGAGGAAGTTCCAAATTCTTTCATACGAGGCCGATGAAAGACAACTAAACCCCTAACGCTTCCCTAACTCCTACTCTAAACTTCGAGCGGAAGTGGGAATAATATCGTAAGAAAAATAAATACGTTTACTGGGATGAGAAAGGGGATTATGCTGAGGAAACGGCAAAACTCGAATGCACTCCAAGCGCACAAAACTCAGTCAAAACCCAGAAATCGACTAACAGGACTCAAACGCCTTTTAAAAAATGTTTCAGCGAGTACTGATCTATTTGCTGGTGTACGAAGAGGGCGGCCCGGGGATTTCGGAAGCCGAGTAAATGCTCACAGAGAAGCACAACATCCCGCAAACTTCCCGACCCGATTCCCGCGCGGAGCCCGGGACCCTCTCCCCGGCGGCCCCTCCGCGCAGCCGGAGGTGCGGGCACCGCCGCTCCCGGGGCCG
>WEIV01015883.1:54822-105620 GCA_013390005.1 Calyptomena viridis
AAAAAAAAAAAAAAAAGAAAAGGGAGGGGGCACCAGAATTGAATCCTTCTCCATTATTACTGACAACTAATAATTGATCAATGCTCACACACACAAGCTTTTAGCCGAATAATTGAATCGTAAGCAATACGGGTTGAGCCAAAGGAAAAAAAAAAAAGAAAAAGAGAAAGAACCTCTCTCTCTCCCCCCTAAATCTCAAAGAATTTCAGTGATGGGGACTCCTCCGCCCCCGAGATAAAAATGACCAATGCCATAACCAGCCAAGGTGGGATTATTTAATTCAATTATTTCTTTAAACATTTGCTGCCTTTTGTTTGACCCGATGGCCGGCAAATTTTTACACCTAGCTGTCCCTTTTGAGTTTATTGATGAAGGTGCTTCTGAAATGATTATCAAGAGATTTACAGCCATCACTACCCACCTACGGGAAAAGTAGTAAAATCAATCCCTCAATCAATCAGACCCCTCTGTGCATATCTTTTTAATCTGCTCTTTTAGCTGTTTTATTACAACAAGAGCATTAAATATGTTTGTTTCAAATTTAACACGAATGCCTCCAAAGGACTCTGTCAATTTAGACATAAATCATGAAGTAAACAAGCTAGATGGAAAATTCTCTTGCTGGGGCAAGAGAAAACCCAAGAAATAAAAAAATATCCCACATTACTGTATAGGCAACTATTCTATATGTACAACCCACAAGGCAGGAAAACAACATACAAAAAGATAAACATGCAGCACTACAAGAGATTTCCATGCACTTTTACGTGACTAGAGTGCTAGTAATTACAAATGCTCTTACAACCTAAAGCCTGTCATTATTTCCTCTATTTGATATATTTTTCATATTAGAATGTATTATCTCCCATGTTAAAAAATAAGGTTTTTTAATTAAATACCATACACTTGAGAAAATGTCTTGATTTCAACATAATTATTGATCCCAAGGTATCACTCTATCGTTTATATACATTATTTTTTAGGTTAAAAAATAAATTAGAGAGTATTTTAGGTAGGCTGATTAGGTCAAAAAACTTTCCCACTAATTTGTTACACAGTGGTCATCAGGTATGGACAGAATGAGTCTATTAGTTCTATAGAGAACCAAGAATTTTATTTGGTGCCACAGGGGAAGTTTTCTCTGCAAGCCACATGCCTTTGCATCCCAGTTTAATTTTTTTTTTAATATCCTAGTGTCTCACAGCCATATAAAGCCACCATGTGGCTCCACCAGAAAACCAGAAGTTTAGAAATGAAGTAACAGAGATTTCTCCAGCCTTAGATTAAAAAAAAATTAAACACCATTCTGGGCTACAAAGACATCTTCTAAAGACACACTGTGATGTCTCTCATCACAGAAATAACTCTGGATAGGACAAGGGGGGGGGGACAGACACATGTCAAAAGAAGAGTCATGATAAAATACATCTGATATTGGATGATGAGCTATAACTAGCTATATCAGTCAAGATTTCCTCTAAACATCTTGCTTTAAGAAAAGTGCCTTTATGCAGTAGGAAAACTTCAGTCTCAATTGCTGTGCATCTGAGTATCTATTTATGAGAGTCTTTGTGTTGATTTTAAATAAAATATCACAGCAATCATTTCTTTGTCAAAGAACTATTTAAAATAGCATAAAATATGGAGGTGGGAACCATTAAAAAAGCAAATGAAGGAGTAGGACCAAGGGATGTATTTTCCAGAATATTTAAGGAAAGATATGTGTTCTTAAAAAAGTGTTCCCTTAGGATTTGCTTACCTTTGAATCAAAATTACACAAAAATTCTATAGTCTGTCAAAATACACATACAAGGTGAAAATTTCACATGACAATTTTCTGTGAAATAGAACCTACAGATTGATTTTCTACAAGGTAGTCACCTAACAAAGTAAGAACTGTTGTTGGCAGAAAAAGACTTTTACTGTTAAATCAGATTTACAGAGTGTGCATTTTTATTTACATTTTAAGGTTTCATTTTAATCTGGAGAATATGTAGCGATTAAAGAATAAACATGCTTCAAGCCTCAGGGGAAATGTTGCCTGTAGAGTCCCAAATTTCTTGCCTAATGAAATGAACTTGACAACCCCTCTCATTTTCATGACATATTTTTGATTCAAATACAGTGGAAGTATTTGTAAGTACATACATTTTGTTTGCATAATATTGAGGTGCCCTGATTAATGCATGGTGTTTACAACGTGAAAATTGTCATGCTCTCTGCATCAACACAAGGAGCTGGCCTGGCAGCCAGCTAGTTGCAATAAAGTAAATGCCTCATGAATAATGTTCTGCTTTCCATGCCTGGGCTAAAGAGTCCTCCCCATCCACCTTTTGCCCCCAGTTTGAGCCAGCCTGTTAAGAGAACCGATCTGCAATGGCACTATACAGAACATACCTCTCTGAGTGCAAATATGTTCCCTCACAGACTTGCACATGAACTATCTGGGTCCCATGGGGATCCCATTTCCTCATAGAGCAATCTGATCCCCCAGCCACATTTTTGCATTTTCTTTTCTTCCCATTAGTGATCATATAATGTTCAGATGGCAACAACAGCCATTACCTACCTCTAAAGGTAGCTCCAGGAGTTTCTGATTTCTTAAAATAATTCCATGGCAGAAAAGAGAGGAAAGAGTTGAGCACTGAGCTGCCAGCCAGCTCTACTGAACTATCAGCAGATACTACACCAGTGACCCAGAAAGAGCCTTGAAAACTACTGCTTCGTAAACCCAAGATCACACAGTTACCACCTAGAAAATGAGACTCACAGTTTCCTTTCTTTATGTAAGAAAAGCTCAAGTAACAGGATTCAAAGAACAGTCCTCAACAAGAGATTTAAAAGACCCTTCCTCAGAAATTCAGAAACCAGATTTGGGGTTAGAAAAATTGTTTCCATCCTTCACATGCTTTATATAGTAAGCTTGGGCTTTCATCCTGGCTTTACAAACTGTCGCTTGAATCTCACCCTGAGTTACACATTCTGTGTTTCGGTCCTTCTTCACAGAACTTCAAATTCCCTCTCAAATGGAGTGTCCGGGCTGCAGAACACGTCTATTTGCATGTTGTAAGCAGCTTTCTGCAGACTAGCTGGCTCTTCCCAGGACATCATCAAGCTCATTTGAGCTTGTTCCTAGCCACTGACACCCTAGAAGTACTGCCTGGATAAGAATTTAAAGCTTGAGTAAGTTTTAGGTAATGCTAAACGCATTTGGTGCAAAAATCCTACATGCTAAGGCAAAGTCACGTATGTACTGCAACAGGAAAAACAAGAGGGAGAATCATACTTGAGTATAAGACAACATGGTACATTTCATCAAATACCAGTGCTTCTTCTACTTCCATTTGTAAAGCTCAAGAATACATCATATATTCACTTCTGAGACCATGCAAAGCCACTTGTCCTCAGAAGTTTGCAATGTAAGTACCCAATCCTAAACATGATTGGTGACATTCATCCTGGTGCAGGAAGCAGAGCATTGACAGCACAGCACGAGCAGTCTAGAGCTGCACCTGAGCAGATTTGGAGCAGGAGCTGACTGTGATGACTGAACATGTTTTTGACCACTGTTCCACATCTGAAAGTCACTGTCCCACCAGCTGAGCCAAAGCACAAAGCATTTGGCATTGGGGGCTCTCCCAGTCTGCATTGCACGAGCATTTGGAGAAATGTTTGCATGACATCCTCGCCAGCAAGGGATGGAAGTCTCCTGCATGGGGCAACAATGCGTGGTACGGTAACTTCTTAAGCTGTTCCAGCTGTTTGCAAATAAAATATCTGTCTAAGCCCCCAGTCTATACAAACTGATTTCTGAGAGGAGCTGTATTTGTGTGAGTGTGCCAGATCAGGCCCATGACTAACTTCAGACCAGCATAAACAACTGTTACATAGAGAAAAGATTTAGAGAAGGCACCAGTGACAATTATTAGCCTGTAAATCCCATACCTCTTAGTAAGAACTCTCTTGTTAACAATTGCATACCTTTTCACTCCCATACATTTTAAGCCTTGATGTCACTTGTTCTGTCTCTCAAGTTTACTCAACCTGGCTTCTTCTGCTGTTGAAGCAGCTTCCATTTTCATGCAGCACAAAAGCAATGCTATAATACACAAGAATAATAGTTTAATGAAGACATAGAGCCAAATGCATTAGAACCACACTGAATTAAGTGGAATTAAGGAAAGGATAAATACATTTCATTCCCTCCTCCAGTTTCAGTACTGTCCTCTCCAACACTGTACATATAATCTCACAACACAATAACATTGCCACACTCACTCTGTTCAAGCTGGATCATTCACCTTCTCTTTACTTCACTCCTAGAATTTTCAAATGGCTAAATTCAATTTCAGGCAACACTGCTCTCAAAGGGCTGCCAGACCTGCTGCTCCTTTGCCCCACTGATGACACACGGCTCTAAAGTGGGACAAGACCTGCCCGTGCCCAGCGATGGGTCACACCGAGCAGAAGCAATTAGGAAACCTCAGTAAAGGTAAAAGCGAGATGGACGTGAGCCTAATGGGGGAGAGATAGGCACATCTACATCTCGGGCCAGCGCTGCCACCAGCGGCCCCACAGCTGCCCAGGGCTGCGGAATGTTCACTAACACGTCCTTGTGCGAGCGACTGTGCCTTGTGAGGGGCCTGCGTTTAATGGTTTGCCTAAAGCAACAAAATCCTGTAACGGGTGCTGGTTGCCACATTCGGGGAAGCCTGCAGGAATTGCTTGCTGGTGACTGGGAAAGCACTCACTGCTTCTCGAAGCAAAACAACTATGACATTTTAGGAGTACAGGTCCTTAAACCACCTGTTCAAATCCGCTAATCACTGGTAATCTCGGCTCTTCGAGGAGATTACTCAAAGACAATAAAAGCACTAAATAACCAAAGATAAAAACGGTTACTGGTAATTTGCATCCTTTTTTTTTTTTTTTTTTTTTGTGATATCACACATCTTTTTTTACTATAATTGTAACCAGTAGCACATTATCTAAAGTTCCTATGGGATAGATTCTCCTTTCAGAAATTAACTGTAGATTATGCTTTGTATTTCTTATTATTCTGCTTCCTTATTGTCATTCTCATAAAATCAACCAAATTGATAACTAGAATGTCTAGAAACAGCCAGAATTTAATCTGAAGGAATTACATACAGGTATATCTGCCGTGGAAGTTTATCTGCTTAAAGGAGCTATGCATCACTACAGAGAATACAACATTCTGTTCTTGAAAATTTGGCATACATTTACAAAATTATACTAATTTCAGTGTAGAAAGCTGCCATTGTGGAATACTGAGAAATGTATACTGGTAATGTATATGGAATGCTTAGAAATGTATATGTAATAAAATTTTTTAAAAAAAGCTACAAGATTTGAACTTAATTGAAAATTCTTGCATTTTATGGCAAACCATGTTGTAGATGTTTACATTGTATTCAATAAATATTAGACATAAACCCTACTCTAACCTCAGATTTTACTAGGCGAGAGATTTTTGGAAAATCCAGGAGTCATCCCAAACTTTGTACCCTTTTAGTTGCCAATCTCCCAGTCTTCAGTGTGTGGTCACACAGCCGAAGACCACAACTGCCTTAGAGGCACTTGACCTCAATGTGCCACTGGTCCTGTTTTCCTGTGGATCCCATGGTTTCAGGATATCCAGCAGGTTTGTGTGTAAACTTGTAAAACCTTAGAAGAATACAAAGAATATTTTATAAAGCTTCCTTTAAAGGATTTTTTTTCAAACCATGTGGATATGCATTTAGTCTACCCAAATAAAACCAGTTGCTCTTTTCAATATAAGAGCACAAATTTATCAGCTGGCTCAGCTGCAATATGTTCTAGGTTCCTTGAAAATGAAAGGTTGGATCAGATGATCTTTTGAGGTCTCTTCCAGCCTGGGCTATTCTGTGATTCCATAATAGAGCAACATGATTTTACATGGAACTATATTATTCGCGTACTTGATGTTTTATTATATCTTTCAAAATAAAATAATCAGTATAATTTGGACTTTATTGTTGAAAGAATTAAATTGCTTGACTGACACGTGATAGTGAACTAATAACATTAGAAGCTCTGTCTCTTTTATTTCTCTTTCAGCCAGAAAAGGGAAAATAAAACCCCTGGATTTGCTCTGAACAAAACTGTAATACTGCAGGCTAAAACTTTCCTTCTCAATCTAAAAACTTTCCTTCTCAATTTAAATTCATTTTAAATTGTTATGCTTTACAAACTTCCAAATGGGATTCTAATTGTTGACAGACATTTTACATTACATGTGTCTATCACTTTGATTTAATATGCATTTTCAATGAAATTTAAAAAAGGCCTCTAAGGTGGCAATTTAACAGCAAGACATGCTGTGAATTTTAGATATAAAAAAGATCTAGTTTTCAAGGATTTTTTTGTACATGTGAAAATAGCCCTTCATAAAAAAGAAAAAAAATGGAGAACGTCTGTATGGCTGAATTATCAGAAGCTAAATATCTCCAAGAACATTACCTACTGTTTTAATCAATCACAGTCATCAGAAGCAGACCAGATTTTACATTTATGCAGCATTTCAGTAATGCACTTCAAGAAGTATTAAACATGAAAGAAATAGAATGTATTTGGAAATCCTATATCTGGTTTATTACATCTCATGACCTGATTTAATTTTCTTCTATGGAAAACCCATATTGAAATGTCTGTAAGTAATAGGTACTTGTTGTCAACTTTGATAAGAGACGTTTGAAAGGAATTCCAAATGTATTCTGAAAGATAAGAGCAAAGTTACCTTTTCTGTGTCCCTAAAAGAGTGGAAACCAGACAGAGGACAGCATGCAAGCTACAGAAGAGACCTGTTCTATATCAAGTCTACTTTTGAAATCATCAGAACTGTAGTTAATATATAAACCCTAAGCTATAGACACTGACAGCACAGTGGGAGCAACTCTGCATCTTTAACTTAGAATTTGTAAAACAAAATATTAGTTACTTTTAAATACTTGCATTTTCTTATAACTTTAATACAAAACTTGCCTTTGGCTTATTTTATATAAATAGCTTTAGATCATCTTGTTTTAGTGGTCCTGCAGGGTATCCCAAAGCCTACACTTGATGGCAAGAATAAACATTCATTAAACTTCAAAGCCTGCCAAAAAGTCTAGTTATTTTGATTTAGGGGAATAATTTAAATTAATCCCTATGTTTGTGTAGAAAATATGTAATGTAATCCATTTCTCTGTGTCCAGCTTCAAGTCACATTGGAAAAAAATATTACTTTACTAATGTTTCCTGTTTTGAAAAACTGGAGAAAAAAAATAAGACTTCATATATTTTTTAAGAATTCTGTCTTAGTGACATTGAGAAACAAATATTATAATACACAACTGTGTAGTTATATCTCTGCTTAACTGCTGTTAAAATAACACACACACTGGGGTTCTTCAGTGGGAGCAGTAAAACCAGAATTTATGTTTATGTGTGTGTATATATATATATATGTAATTTTTTTTAACAAAATAGTCCACTACTCTGGTTTTGAATGGCTTTTTTGCCTTAGCACCCCAATTCAGTGGAGTGCTGCCGAGTGTGCTGTAGAAAGGTCATGGTCACCTTTCTAACACATCTTCCTTTTTGGTTGAGCTTCTCTTAAAATTTGGGAGAAACTTTAGGAGGATGAAGAGCTTGGTTCGAAATCTTTTTATTTCAAAATTAATCCACTCTTCAACCGAAAGAAGCTTGTAAAGTATATTGTGTCAGAGGCACTGATAAAAAAAAAAACAGAAGGAGGGAGAAGCTCCACTATTGTAAATCACTGTAATGCCACTGAGGCCAATTTAGACTAGCTGGGGTTGTGGCCTAATATTTGTGCTGAAATGTTGCAGCTATAGCTGTATCTCTGAGCTGTATAAATATTTGTTGAAAGCTGACTGTTAGGGTGCAAGGGGTGGATTGCTCATCAGCAAATAGTGAGGACCCTTGTCCTTTCACCTTTCTTAAGGAAACCCTCCACTTTTGGGGGTGGGAATTTTGACTGTGTACATATAAGATCGTTCTTGCTTTGTGCACAGATTATAGTCTGTGCAGTGAAACAACAATTTTCATCTGGACTTTTGAACTTGCACCCGTCTGACTGTCCGGCACTGATTCGTGCAATGTACTGTACATGAATGACCAGTAATGTTTACAAAATGAATTAGCTCGACTCCAGCTCTCCAGCCAGAAAGTAATCAAAGTGAAGAGCCAAGCTGTTTCTGAAATTCCAGCTTCCCTGGCTAGAAAGTGCATGCTCTGTCTTGCTAGTCAGCGTATTAATGTAAAATGTACATGTTCTATGCTGGAGGACAATTAATAACAGCAGTGATTCTGAGCAGTCAACACACATTAACTATTCCACCCCCAAGCTGCTCTTGTGTGATGGGCAAATCTGACTGCAGCATATGATACAGAGACAGAAAATATCGATCAGTAAGTGATTATTATACAAGTTGTAGTGTTGTTCTTTTTTGTTCTTTCTTCTCTTCCTACATTAAATTCCAGTTAACATTTTATTTCACTTCTTTCAAAGTCAATACATGTATTCATAGACATATATTCAGGAATCTTCTTATGCAAATATTTTTAGTAGGGCTATTCATAACTGGTATCCCTAAAGTCTTGGAAGCTCTGGTTTATTTTGTCGTCAACCATCCTAATTAACATTCAGCAACAACAGAACTATCTTCAGAATAGTCTAATGCTATAAAACCCATTAGCCTTTGCTAGATTTAATATAAAAATTATTATGAAAGAAAACAATGTTATTTAACCCATTTGTTTGGGATAGTCTGAAACTCAAAATGTATCACTGAAATTTCCCTCTGAAAGTGAACCTCTTATTCTGAAAAGCCCACTACATATAACACTGGAGATGTCTCAGAGCCAAATTGTTTGCTCCTGTAAATGGTTAGAGTTCCACAGAGAGAGGACATGAAATAAGGCTCTGTTGATTTTACAGCAGAGCACCTGAACTACTTCCCCCCACCCTATTCAGTCAAAGAAAAATTAAAAGAAAAATAAACCCAAATTAGCATGTAAGCTCTTCATTTGATGCAAATTGGCATAACTCCATTGGATATCTGCCTTAAGCAGAGTTATAACATGGGACTTACCACCAAGAAGATCTGGGCCAGGGTATTTTAATGGTGATTTCATGTAGGTGGTTGAGAACCTGATTCTTCATCCTTATTCTTGGTGAAAACCAGGAATGCACTACAGAGCTATAGAACAGTCGAGAAATTGATTGTTTGCAGAGAGGGAGGCGAAAGTGGCTCAGTTATTCCAAAATTAGCAACTGTTAGTGTGGTGTATAGCTCAGGCCAAATGACAAGTGATTATGATGTTGCCCAACACCTCCCCATGTGTATCATAACTGCATCCAGCCCCTGCTGACTTTTCTTTACAGAAAAAACTTGCAAATCTGGTAGAGGTAAAATTGAATAACTTCTGAATAAAATAGCTTGGCAGGATATCTTTAACATTACCTAAAAATCAGAGGTTAATAAATAGTTAAATTTAGCTATAGCTTCTCTTAAGTAGTTTGAACACAAGTCAATATTTTCGTCTTTTGTTTTCTCAGGGTTTCTGCAGGAGCAGAGAGAATTTCATCAATGATGTTTCTACACTTTATAGCATCATGCCTTTGTGCTATTATCCATCTGTACCCTTATCTAACATGTTATCAGCTGTATGAAAATAACTATCAGTCCCGTCAGCCCACAGTAAGTATCAATAGGAAGAATGACAGTGGCTAGTTTGCACACTTGAAATGGTTTATTTGTTGCAATCCTGTGCACAAGATGTTTATCAGTAAGCACCAGACAGCCATGCAGAAGAAGGAGCCTTAATTCTGTCTGAGACAGCCTCTTATTGCTATTGATAGTTAGCATCAGTGTCCAGTCTGAGAAATGGAAGTGCTGCAGGCAACTTCAGTCAAGACACCCTATTGATCTACTGCTTCCTCTGTGTCCCTGAAGCTAGAGAAGAAAAATAAAAAGGGGAGAAAAAGCCTGCTGTATAAGGGGCAATGCAGCAGTCTATGACTTGCCATCATTCAAAGGGGTGTGTATGTGCATGGATATTCCTGATATTCAGTACCTTAGACAACTGTAAATCACGTGCACGACCACAATAAATAAAAATGTCAATGTGTTGGAAATATCCTTTGTATAAGAGGTGTCACTAGAACTACATTTTTAGCATGAAGCATTTTTGCCGCTTTTTATTTTTCATTGACTTATTGTGCTTCTGTTATATCCTGTCTAACACAATCAATCTAAAGCATAATATCTGAGAGTCCTATTCATAAATAATACATATTTGGGTCATTTTCATTTGTATTCTACAATGAAGATTTACAAGCCAGAAACAAAACAAGAAACAATGTGTGGAATGCTCTTATTCAGTGGATAAGAATATATTACTGTGATCAATTAATCTGCTTTTCTCTGCATTAGGTGGACATCTTTATGGTACATCCATAAGGGTTTATAACTTGGGAGAGACAGAATCAGCTCTAAGGCTCTAACATAAAATGCCTGTATTCAGAAAAGAGAAACTTTTCCAAAGTTTTTTTGGTTGGTTGTTTCGTTCTTTTTTTCCAATGAGAAATGTGTTAATTTTGGCAAACTCAACCACAGCAATAGCCTATCAGCATAGTATATTGCTCTGTCCTACATATTACCTCTCATGTTAAATGAAACAAAATACTGACTACAATAATTCTGGGGATTTCTATAGTACCATTCATCCAATGGTGTCACATTTTACTACAAACCACACAAATTCATTCTACAGGAGGGAACACTGACACACAGAAAGGTTTCAGCTCAGTTTTTTCAACCAAAATTTACTAGGCAAAATTAAGTAAAAAGAAATAAAATCTGTCCATATCAATTGCAGGAGCAACAAGAAAGGTGAAAGAAGACTTCAATTTGTATTACTATATAGTATAAGAAACTACAGTCACTGGTGCAGTCACCAGTAGGGCTGGTATTCCCATGACAGGCCATGGCAGAGGAGCAGCAGTAATGGCCCAGATACTTACCAAATTTTGCCTGCACAGAAGAAGCAATAGTTAGGGCTTGGTAAGTTAAAATCAGCCAGAGCTACTTTAGGAAGGAAAGGCAGAATATCCAAGAACTTTACAGGCAACATAAACTGTTTGGGAAAAGTGAGGGGAAGTGGGAGCACAGACAAGGCTGGTCACTGTGACAAACCCCCCATTTGCCTCATGCACCCAGAGATACAGGCTGGGCTGTGATCAGGGCTGCAATAACCCTGGTTCTCAGAGTGGGGTTATTGTATTAGCTTTTCAACTCTGGAAATTTGGTACAAGTGCATCTCAGATAAAAACTGAAATGAGTTTTGCAACTACGGCAAAAAAGCAATTTTACATTTCATAGGCCTTTTAAAACTGTTTTCAATAGAAAATAAAAATAACAGTAAGAGGGGAAAAAAGGCTACATTTCCATTCCTGTTTTTATAGTTTGACGTTGCAGATGTTTCTGGGTCAGAGGTGAACGTGTCTTTAGGTGTCAAAAGATGCAATAACCTGAGTCAAAAATGGCCCAGTCCCCAGAACTGTGACTGTGTGCCAGAATATCCCCACCTCAGAAGCTTGCTGGCAGCAATGTGCTCCAGGTGTCTTACACCACACAGACCTGGTAGTCATTTTAATATTTTCCATGCTCATGTAAATAGACTTGATTTGTGTTCATCAAATGTGGGAAAATCCCACAGAATTGCGTGCCATCTGTTTATAGGTAAAAGGTCTGCTTTGCTGGCAATTTAGTGCAAAATCAGAACACAGAATGAAAGCAACTACACTTTTGTTTTGTTCTGGTTTGGTTTTATGAATCTGAGGTGTAATGTCATATCGAAAACCTAACAAAGTTCAAAGGTTCATTCTGTTTGGAGAGCAGTATTGTCCTTCTCAGATGTATGGATATTACCTGAGCCCCATGGAGCTCTTAAATCTGCTACAACTTGCAACCTAATGAAACCCTGAGCATACACAGGAGTCAGAAGGACATGGAGAGGGTACAAGGGCCACACCTTGGGCAGCTGGATGTCTGCACTGGTGCCCTGGACCAGAAGCCTCCATAAAACACTAGCTGACAGCATCTCAACACTTATGGTCGGCCTCAAGTGAGAAACTCAAGCTCAAGCAAAAATGGAAAGTTTCATTTTGAAAAAGCATCACCTTATTTTATTTAACATGCAGTACTGCGTTTTATTTTTTGTTAGAATTAAAGCATATGTTTAATTCAATTAATATGGTAGATGCCAATCAAAGTGTCCATCTTTATTATTTTGGTCTGTTTTAAACAAAACTGTTGGACAAAAGGCAGTTATGTCTGAGGTCCTGAAAGCAGCTATGATATTAAAAGGAAGGCTTCAGTCACAGCGATTTTCAGCATCAGTTGATAGACCTCAACCAGTTATCAGAAGAGGAATTTGAGACCTTTCTTGTCCTTAAATTCCATGTGGAACACCCACTTATACATTTCTACAGAGAACTGATAACCAGATTTGGAGAATTTATACCTGAATAGGAGTCAGATGTTGTCAGAAGATGATGTCAAAGACTGTTTCAGAAGAGTATTTTCACTGTACCCACTGTGGAGTGAGTCTTGGTTTAAAGAATAGTTAATGCTGCTGGCAAAGGAGAAAAACATCAGAAGAAAATAAACTGATAAAGCTAATCAAATCCAGAGAATCTGAAATCTCAAATGGGATTCAAGGTAGGCTGGAACAACACTACAGCATCAAATGCTGTTAAATCATCCAGTACAATCTGAGGAGAAGAGAGAACAAAATCTCTGCTCTGGATGGTCAGCAAGGTTGGTCAGTGTATCTCCACTAAGATAGGGTCTACTGCTTTTCACGGGCTTAACCCTGCCCCTAATGGCCCAAAATAGATATTTTAACCTTGCCACCAGCATTGTACTGAGGTGCAAAAGTTGAGAAAGAGAATTTGAAAGTGCCTATGGTCAGTTAATTGGGAAAACAACCAGCTCCCTGCCCCATTTGCCAAGAGAGACAAGTTTTATATGTTCAATCAGAAAAGTGCAACTCCTCCAGTAATGTGGCTGAGACATTTACTTTGAAAATTGAGGAATCTTATTTTCAAGGTCAATCTGAGGTTTCCTGGGTTCAGACTAAAATACTTTGTAGGGCCAAAGAAATATTTACTGGGTTCTAGGGAGCAGGGAGTAGATGTGTAATTTGAACATATTTCAAGTCAGCCTGGGAGGTCTTTTTGTTTTTATATATTTGTGTCTCCTCAGACAACCTCTTTTTTTTTTTTCCTTAGAAATTGGAAGTGAAGAAAATGATGACATGTTTTACTAGTACATTTCAGTTGGGTCATTTCCTCCATTGAAACAGAGAACCTGCATTATTTTCATCCTTTCCAGAATGTATTTCCTTCCAGTGCATTCATATGAAACTATATAATCAAATTTTGTTCAAATGCTGCCATTCCTGGTGTTAAACTAGAAGGAGTTTCTGTATAAAGCAATTTGGTTTTTGTGGCCTTTGACGTTGGGAGTGTTGGGAGAACAACATTGTATGTTGTAGGGCCAATGCAAGGCGGAGCTTCATGGGCACTTGCAAATTAAGCAGCAGCATTTTATGAATGAGCTCCATAATGAGCAGACAATTGGAAGATGTAGTGGAGATTAACATTCAAACACAGAAACTATCACCTAGCCCAGGAATGGCAGTAAAAGGTTAAAAGAAATACTCAATATTATCAATCATATTAAAAAAAAAGAGAGAACTTCTTACAGCTGCCAAAGGAGCTTGGGAGAATTAATGTGTTGGTGTCAAAAAGACTGAGAACGAGTGAAATAGGACTACAGTGATTGCCAGAATCTTACTTGCCTGGAGAGATAACACTGGACATTCAGTTTAACTAGGCAGGTGCCAAGAATCCTCTTGTGGATGCTATGGAGTGGCTTTCAAATATAAGAATGTACAATAACTCCCATGATCTGGTACTTTCTATGGTTTCAGATTTGCTCATTAAGCCAAGGAAACTTTCAGTGAGGTGTGATGACCTGAAAACAGACAAGAGCTAAAAAATCAATATTTTAAGTAAAACAGCAATTACAAAAAGATCTACAGCTTCTTCCATGTAATCAGGTAAATTACCAGGAATGGCATAAAGCACCTAAATTGGAGAAAGAGTGGAGGAAGGGGGAGTTGGGGAAAAAGGAGGTCCCTTGGGAGATATCTGATAGGATGCTTAGTCTGTGTAGAGGGCAAAAGGTTAAGTGAAAATGAGATGAAGGAATGATCAGATATAGTCAGATCAGAGACAGTTAAATAAAGGAAACTGCTAACCTAAGATAAATGTGAAGAAACATGCTTGTGCTGAGTGTGTTGGTGTAGCTGTTCTTCAGCAGTTCAGGAACAGGACAGGAGGCATTCCCAGTTCCCAATCCACACCAATCCTAGTTGAAGCACTTCCCAGCAAAGAAACAGAATGGATAAGGATACATACAGGTTTAAGATTCCTCTCTGCTACTCTAATAGTGTAAAAACATATTAAAGGGCTTTTAATTACATCTACACTTTTTGCAGGTCCCTTTTTACTGCTGGTGTGACATAAATCATCCTTAGTGATGAGAAAAAAAGTCAGGCCTGTGCTGTCTGTGGTTTTGGATAGTGAGAAAAATGCTATTTAAAGTATCAAAAACAGGAATACTGCAAATTACTTGAAAGCTCCAAACTTTGTTGGTTGGCTGATTTCAAGGATCAAAGAGCTATCATTAGAACATAACAACAAATAATATTTAGCTAAAAGAGGTGCATAATGTGGCAAACAAAGGCTTGGAATACAGTCTATATAAAACTTTATCAAATATTTTGGTAAATCTCCATTCTTAGCCTACTCAACAAAATGTGTATGGGCTAACAGATTGTACCAGGAAGTTAAGAAGTATCTGTGCTGACAATGATCACAAATATTTTGTTCAAAAGTCTCTGGTGGCTTATAGCCTTTAAATGTTTCTAAGAACAACCTTAAATTTCTAAACGCCCAGATGCAAATTCAAATTGATAGACACATAATTTAGAGCTCAGTATTTTTTGTGTTTCCACAGGAGGTTAATTAACATATACAATTTTACCTGGGAATCAGGAAGTTGGAGCTTTAACTCATCTGCTAGGTGCTAACACCTGGGGAACACCCATACAGGATTTCTGAAAATAAATTTTTGTGCTCTTAACAATTTGCATGTTAAAACGCTTTGAGGTGAGAAATTGTTGTGTGTTCTCCACAAAGACTTTGGTTAGTCACAGAATTCACTAAATCCAGCTGAACTACTGTTGAGAAGTATTTCTTCTCCAAGTAGCTTGGCTTGCAAACCGCAGATTGAGATGCAGAGTGAAATGCAGATTGAGCTCTGGGTGAGAGCCCAAGACAACTGGGCATGAACTGCCAACCTTTGGGATAACAAAGGGTACCAAGATGGGTGATGCCAGCCAGGTGAATGGACACTGAGAGACACAGGAGGAGCCGGGAATTGCCGACCTTTTGGATGACAAAGGAGAGGAAGATGGGTGACTGGGTGACGGCCCTGAGGTGGATGGACATGGGGAGGGAGGGCAGGAGGAGGAAGAGCGAGACATGTGGACAGGGAGACTGTTAAGGTAGGAAAGGTATGAAAGCCCAGGAGTTCCTTGGCTGAGGACCCTCCTTGGACACATCAGCTCGGGCTGTTTCTGTGTTACTGTGCCATGAATAAATGGTTTTATGGAACTAGACATCTGAGACTGCAGAGGGAGACCTGGGGTCGAGCCGATAAGAAAACCTGGTCTGTGTGAGTGGGGGATGTGGGGACTGGTCAAGCCACAGGAGCCGCTGCTGTGAAGGGGCTTCAGTCCCAGCAGTGAAAAGCTCTGGCCTTGGCAGTGTGGCTCCCAGAGCCTCCTGAATGGTCAGACTGGTACTTTCCTTAACACTTCTTATCTTTGGGACTAACACAGATCCCACATATATTTGTCAACACTAAGCTACAATGAAAGAAGTCCGAGTCTGTAAATGAGGATTTGCAAATGGAAGACGTGGTAGAAACCTTTTGGCCCTATTCAATCAAGGCCAGTTTTCCTCTGAATTATACCTGTTTCCTTGTCTAGCATTTTAGATACCTTCCAAGTGTCTCTCAACAGGGTTTTATAACTGGTATTACAAAATGAAGAAAACAGAAAGCTGATCAAAAACCTGCCCTTTCCTCATGTGTTAAAAACCAGAGTTCCAGAGAAAAGACAAAAGAGTGCTTGGGTCCCAGTTGTATGTGCCTGTGGGAAAGGAGTGGTGAAAAGAGGCCAACAGCTCCTGGAAATAAGGACGGGAGAGCACAAATCAGCTTTATGAGCCAGCAAATGATGGATGGCTAAATGCCAGCTGAGAGCAATACATAGAAAGAGGTTTGCATTGTTGCGATTATTAAAGGTTATTTTACTTTTAATTTTTTGTGGTAGGTGTTCTTACTCCTTCCTTACAGAAACCCTTGATTTTCACTTGCTAGATACTTAGATGCACTTGTCATACCCAAAAGGTGATTTCAGTTCTCGGATGCCAGGAAGCCTTTCTGCTGATCAAAACACAGCTGCACAGGCTCACTTGATGTATTCATGGATGCCACAAGTCTGGGGCATGTCTGTCTCTACCTGCGAAAATAGATATAATTAATATAACAGATATAATACATATATGCAAATCCAGATGTTAAAAATGACTAAGGGTAAGACAACGTCTTCATTTGCCACACCAGATCAAAACGTCTGAATCACTTAAGCAATATACATCTACGCTCGGACTACTGCTACTGCAATGACATCAGCACCCTCTTTGTTTATTTTATTTTAAATTGAGCTTGTTTTTTATTGAAAGCTCCTAAGGAATACAATTTTTAGAACATATTTTAATTATCTCTTTCCAGGCTGTCACCTCTCTGCAGCCTTTAAAAAGCTCTTTCCATTATTTCCCACGAGTTGCTTGGACATATGATGTCAGATCACAGGACCACATGAATTGCTGTTCACTGGACACTGGTTTTAGGATTGGAACAATAAAGGAGCAATTTTCTATCTATTTTATATAAAATTCCTTCAGTGGCACAGAATATTTTCTTATAGATAACCTTTTTATTCATTACAGAAATGTGTATCAACCCCTTTAGTAACAAATAACAGAGAGGCAATATCTTCAGTATGCTTTTATTATATTAATAGATTTTGTATTACAATTTTACCTTCTTCACTTTGACATTTATTTCTCCTTTAATGAGTCAAAATGCCTATCCAAGAGCTCCTGGCTTTAAGTACGTTCTTAACATCAGCATATTAACTGTCACATTCAGGCTAATAGGCTTAACTCATCTGTTCGAGATCTTTGTTGAAAAAGACCCAAACACCCCCTTTTAAAAAAATTGATGTAAATGGAAACTTCCACTTTAGTGGCACTGAAAGACAATAATGCTGCTTCATCATCATCTGAACATTCAGTGATACGGTTTTGCTGCCAACTATCCCAAATATCTGTGATAAATGTCTCTTCTTGTAATAAAAGATACTGAACAAAAAGCAGTTGAACTGAGATTTTGAAGTCTCGATTTGCAACAGTCCATTCCGAACCCTTCATTTTATTTCCTTTTGTATTGTGCAGGCAAACAATTGTAGCTTTCGTCATGAGCTCAAGCAGTACATTTTAGCAGAATGAGCTTAAGCGCATGCAGATGGGTGTAATATCCAATTTTTTTTTAAGGGATATTATAAAGCCAATTGTAAGAAAACTAATGTAAAAATGAAGGAGTATTTTTTTGTAGTCTTGCGTAATTCTGAGCAAAGTTTTAATGGACTTCGGGCTCCTTCCAGAAATTGAGATGAAACAATTGCAAGTTTTGAATATTTTTCAGTTCTGACTCTTAAATCTCATTAGTGTGGATCACATTTTCAATGCAAGGGAAATAATCAATGGAAATATACTGCTGATATGAACGATTTTTAAGAACAACTTTACAACCAGTTTCCTCATTAATTATGACCATTTTAATGGAAGGAGAGAAAACAACCTCTTTGATATTTAAGCAAGTCCCCTCCTTTTCCTCCCTCTTAATCCAAAACAATTCTGCAGGACTTAGTGTTTCTGAAATAATGATTGTGATGGATTTTCTGTATACACCTTTTTTTTTTCTACTAGAAGAAGAGTACACACAGTGGTTATCTGTGGATTTACTCTTCTCATTGGTAACTGAAGACTATTTCTACCTTTCTCAGAGACACAGGGTTCACAGCTCATGGGAACATGCCTTGCTGAGTCAAAGGTACCTTTCAACATCAGAGAAACTGAACGCGTTCTTGAAGATTGGGTCCACCAAAGTGTTTCTTTGTTCAAGTTGTCTTTCAGTGGTTATGGTATTTCTGACTTTTCTCCTGTGAAACTAGGAGATAGCTTTCACTTGCTTCCCTGTTTGCCTGTATGAGGAAGCAAGAGAAAAAAATATAAATTTGTTTAAGAGCAAATGCTGCCTGAGATAATTCCATCTGCTTTCCTGATTTGACATTTTCAACTCAATTTCTCTGTTTCTCTGATGAATGATCCAGCTCTTCCCAGTAATATGCACTGCTTAAGTGCTGGACATATGCCACAATAATAACAATTACTAATAATTACTCTAATGGGGTGAACAAATAACACCAATTAGTTGGTGTGATGATGTTTCCATGACAAACTCCAGCCTTACAGAGTTCTTAATTTTTAAGTCTAAAAGCTTTCTGATATCCTTTGTCGGGCAACAGTGTGATCTGATCACCTCAATTAATAAATCTGTCTTGCAAGATGCATATAGTCATAGACCGTGCTCCTACTTAAGTCAAAATTTCAATCAACACCTAGTGCAGAACTAAGTTTTTGCTTGACTGTAAAGACTTACATAATAAAGCAGATTTCCTGATGAATACTTATTAAATAATTTCATTGCCTATTTCCTGAGGAAACTTAAAAATAGAAGTGTTGGTGTGCACATGTACTTTGTTACATATTGGCAAATCAAACTCTGGTTCAGGACAACATTTCAGTCTGTTGTTAACCTCATTAACCTCAGACATCAAATTCAGTGGACTTGCAGACATGTCTAAACTTAAGTGTCATGCAGAATAGAAATGTTTTACTGAACTGAGAGTTAAATTGAGGCATGCTCTTTTTCAAATGAGGAGGACAGTTCTTCTTGCTGAAGTAATAATTAGGTCTGTGCAAGAGATTAAATATTTGGTATCATAATGCTACTCCTCGATTTGAATATCTGTAAATTTAATTCTCAATGTTTTTGGGCTAAACTGTTCCTCCCAGTATGGTAATAGTTGTTACAGTAATATTGAAAAACAGAAATTAATTAGTATGATTTTTAAAAGCTTTACACGTGTTTAACATTTAAAATATCACAACAATGATCCTTGTAATTTTGTGCTTCTCACCTTCCCCTGCTAAGACCAACAGTTCAATTGACCAGCTAGTCTTTTTTTTCCCCTAATTTTGTGTGTGATTTTCTTCCTTTCTGCAACATGTCTTGACTGTAGAGAGAAAGGAATTCAAGAATCATGCATTAGTAAACTTTTCAAGTCTACTGAAACAAAATCTGCAGGTCCACTGAAATAATAGGTATCAGCAAGTTTATGATGACTCACATATATCTGCACCATATTCTGTCAGGAGAGATAGATGCTCTTCATCCACTCTGGTATAAAGACACATCGATATAAAATCTGCCACACAAATTACTGCCACACTTTCCACTCTGCAGTTAACCTTTGATAACTCTGCTTTCAGAGAGAGGAAGTCAGAGACAGTAAGGATCCAGAAGTCTTCCAGACCTCATGGGCAATGTTTCCACAGTCAAAGACTTTCACAGAGAGAGATCAGTGCCTTGTTAAATTAGGGTGTTGAAACAGGAAAACGACTGGGGAAGTCTACAAGCCAAAAGGATGGCAACTGTTTATGTAAAACTCCTAATGGGGTCACCAGACACAACGACCAAGTGAACAGAAGTTCTTTACTGAATATTAACTTACCGAGTTGTTTCTCCATGCACATTTAATGGTTCTTGTAGCCCACGAATTGTTTTCTCAAAGGACATCCTTATGAGCCATTAGCACACTTGGTCAGTTGGAGGCCTGGCTGTATAAGGCACTCACAGTCGATCCTGCTGCCTGACTTCTCTGTAACAGGGAGTTAGTTCAGTGCAGCTGCTCAAGCTCACGTCTGTCTCACTTGCTCAGAGAGCTTCTTCACTGATGTTTGAGCAACAGTGATATCACTGCCAGAGTATGTCACTAACATCTTGGAAACAGAGGAGGAGATTAAACAGACTTGAAATGCCAAGACAAAATAAAAACAATATCAATATTCTTATCACCTTTTGACAAAAGGCTACAGGAGTTCAGAAACAAAAAGTGTCGCCATTGCTTTGGTACATGGTGTCTTGGAATATTAAAAAAAAGGAATCAGAATGGTAACTTCTAGTTAAGTAGTGATAGTTAGGTCAGAGAATAGAATCCTGTAGGTACTTCAGCAAGTGAAAATTTTACCCAGTTCACACACATTATGTACAATACTGGGCTTTTAAGTTGTGGGGTTTTTGTTTTGTTTTCAGACTCAAATTTCCAAATATTTGACGAGTCCCTAAACCTGCTTGTAAAAATCCCCAAGTCACATGCTAGTCAGATAAAAATCTGTTCATTGTAAAAAGGGAAGGGGGGAGGGTGGGGAAGAAAAGGTTTGCTGGTAAGTTTGCTACACTATTAAAACGTTTAACCACAGCCTGGAACTCAAATCAGCATTCATGTGAAGTTCCTATTTATTAGAGCATATGAAAAGTATTCAGCAAAACTATAACTTGCTTTTGAAGGAGATGTACCCCAGTAATCAAGGTGTAGACTAAATCCATTTCTTAGCAGTATGGAAAAGTGGGTGATAAATATTGTCAGAAACTATGCTTTATCCCATTTAAAGTTTCTCGAGATCATGCTCCTATTCAACATAAGCCATAAAATAACACAAGAGAAAATGGACAAGACAGAAATCACAAAGGCATTTATCAAGCTGAATCTAGGTCCACATTGACTTGCCTAAATCTATATAAAGAAAAAAGGCTGCAAGTGACTCTGAAAGTGATGGGAACCCATGCTTCAAACACATGTCTTGAGAGAATGTCAGAAATCTTGTTCCTCTTTTGGCTGCGGTTACAGATGCTTTCTCCAGACTGCGGGCTCACTAGTTTCACTTGTCTGGAGTACTCAAAAATACATTTTCCCCTGGAAGATAGTCTGCATATGATTACAATAAACATTAACCAAATCAAATGACTTTCACTTCAGGATAAATACTTTCAAGTAAGTCTGTTAGAGACACTTATAGTAAATTGCTATTAATTAGTTTTTCCAATCTACTTGGGTTGTACTAATGAACACAATCACTCCTAACATATTTATAAGCAGGATAAATCCTGCCTCTCTCCATATGCCTGTGAAAGGCCCCAGGTAAAATGGATATATTCTGCTGCAGGGATGCATGGGAGCCGCTTTAGGACAGGAGGATGATCCTGCTGGTTTTCTGTGTCTCTGAACTCTGCCGGTTGGGGAACAACCAGGAGAAGCTGCCTGAGCTCACTGCTGGACAGCTGCCCTGGTGCTGGGGCTGGAGGGGGCAAAGTCTGTAGCTTTCTGGCCACAAAATATGTAAGTTACATAACATGGAAACTCTCAGCTCTGCAAAGCCAATGAAACCACATTTTCCTATAACTGTGACTTCCTCTTTTTGCACATTACCCACTTGTAGTGGCTTGTTGTAAATTACACGATAGTATCTCTAGAGATGGGAACTTCTTTTATGCTTGTGAACATAACCCACGGCGGGGTCCCCTGACGGGACATTCCAGGGCATTACTGGAAGGACAGCAGTCACACCAATACCTCTCAGCACCCTTTTCCTAAGCCAAAATACAGAAGTATAAATTAGAATTATATCTACCACAATTAAAAAAATCCCAGAACTGTTACCTTCAGCAATTTGAAGTTGGTTACCGGAAAATCCCTAGATACAGCAGTGCAAAGCTCCTGGTAATTTGCTTCAGCAAGTCCTGAATAGTTTTGAAATGCAACCCAATTATTCTTATAAATTATCTGCTCTGTTTTTTGTAATTTTCTTAACAACTCTGAATACCTAAAGAAGTACTGCAGCAGACCATAAGACACTGACCTAACTGAGAAACCTGCATGCATCGCATAAAATGTATGATTCCACAACTCATTAAGTCTAATTTATGGCATATGTAATTAAACACCTTTGAATTGAACCCAGGTCTCTAGAGATAATAACACTTAGAACTTATATAGGGCTTTTCATCTTCAAAGTGTTTTATAAACATTAACTAATTAACAACATAATAAGACATGAAAGGCAAAAGTACTTACCCATAGTGCTGCATAGCCTCTGTATAATTCAGATTTTGATGTTTAGCAATGCAAGAACCAATCTGGGAACACAGAAGGAATTTACTAGTGGTCTGCATCAAAATCAGAAAGCATGACTTTGTACACATCATATCTCTGAATTCCCAGAGTCCTTCCCTTCTCTGCTATTTATCACTGAGTCAGAAGAAACAGCTCCAAATGTGAAGGTGTGGAAAAGGACAGTTCACAGCAGTCTGTGAAAATGTTTGAGTTTCCACCTTTGTAGACAGAATAGCAGGGCTTAACACAGGAATGAGTTCCTGGAGAGTTCAGTGCACAAGATATCTGGTACCACCTGAGTCTATACCTTTCTCAAGGAAAATCTAATAATAGCACAAAGTCGGAGAAAACCTTACTTCAGCTCAAACAATTTCCCTCTAAACCCCATGATGTTGTTTTCTATAATTCCCGCTCTTCTGAAAAGTGTGAAGTATTTGGCCAGTGTATTTTACAGTTTTTGTTTTGGTTTTTTTTTTTATTGCTCGGCCTAATTTACACACAAGTCTCTTGAGACAGTGTATCTTGAGACAGCCTTACTATCTGAATGAATGTTTTCTTGGTGATAGCAATGTGCAGATGTTATATCAGGTTGCTTGAATCCCTCCTGAACATCACTAATGCAGAAATATGATGGATAAAATAAAAGGGGAGCAATTAATACTGATAGTTTTAGTGACTAGTCCTTCAGACATCAGCCTCGTGTCAGTGATCAATGTGATGAGCTCAGGATTCTGGCCACTGTGTGTGCACATGCTGTGTTTAGGCATCACCTGTTCACCATGGAGAAAGACAATGGCTCTTGAGGCAGGATCTCTTGTCTCTCTCCAGACAATGCCTGACTCTGTCCCCTTGGGGATTCTGCTGTGGATCAAAAATCAAGAATCTGGAGAGCAGTGGAAAAACATGGCAAACATGTAAGACAGAACTATGCATATGTACCTGCCTAACTCAGCACACTAAAAACATCCCAGAAACAAACACAAATGACTCAGCAGTAGCAGCAGAGCCCCACAAGAAACTAAAGAAAATGAGACATGCTATGGACCAGGAAAGAACATATCTGTGGAAGCAGCCTGCTTTTGTGCTTCCCCACAGACACACAGTCCAGAACAAATCCTGAAAGGTAATAATGTTACAGGAGTAATGCCTACAGGAGATTCTATGATAAACATAGGGTCTAATCAAAAGCATTATGATTTTTAAATGCAAATGTAGAATAGAAGTGTCAAAATGTTTTATCCCTAAAATGTGAATGCCAACCTTCCTATGCTTATTATATAGTAGTACATTTTAATTTGCCTGGAGCAGAGTTGAATAAAACAAGCATCACAAACACAATCAAATGGATATTTGAAAGCACTGCTTTTCACAACAGCTGTGTGCCTTCAAAGCTTCAAATCTTGATCAATTGATTACCAAAATCAAAGACTACATTTCCCAAATGAGCTTCTGCAAAGCACTCAATAGCAGAAAACAGCATAAAGTTCCACAGAACAGCAGTCTTTTCTAGAACATTCACAAATGCAACTTTCTACTGCTTTTCTGGTTTATGGCTTAGAGCTTCACAAATGTAGAATGAAGAATAAAACACTTCTGATAAATCAATGATTTGATTCAGTTTCAGCATGGCAAATACAGTAAAATAAAGACAGAAAACAATTTGAAATTATCCAAAGGTTTACTTTAAATCTTATGGCAAATCACAGTCTCTAGTACAATTGCTCAAATTAATTTTAAATCTTTAATAAACAAAATGATGGCAAAATACATAAACTCTCTATATAATATCTAAACTCTAAAAAATATTAAAATATAAAAATATAAATTATAAAAATAGATAAACTCTAACTGCAAATCACTTGTGAACATTCTTATTTCATAAGATTTCAAAAGATTTTTGTTTTCCTTAGAAATGAGACAGATCTGCAGTTGTCTGTCTCTCTGAAACTTCTTTTTCTCACATTTTCTGTAATAGTAGCAGTGTATGGTCCTTAGAAGGGTATGTAAAGGTGAAATGCTCAGCCTACTTTTGAGTTTGTCTCCAGGGAGTCACTCTTTGCTCAGCAGAGGCCTCTGCTGAGGTAACCACAGGTCACAGGAGCACTCATGGGTATTCTCCAGCTTCTCACACTGGGACAGATTTTTTGAGAATGACTAAATACTAACCATAACTACGAGTGTTCTGTCCATCTGCCATCTCTAATGAGTTGGTTTCTGTTGCTGCCACGATGCTGTACTTGTATTGTTTGCCTTTCCTCTGTCAGCCAACTTTAGAGAACAACCACCCACCAAATACACACGGTTTTTGTCTGGTGACTTTAACCTGAAATAAACAGGAAGAAAAAAGGAAAACTAACTTTCAACCTGAAACAAACCTGTCATTTACTTAAACTTCCTTACATTTCACCATCCTTCTAAAGGCAGGTTTTCTTGAACCACCTCTTGTATGAGCCTCATCTGTTGTACTGTATTGTCCTCACTATGACAAAACCTGAGCTGGGGTGCAGATTCTTCAACATACTCCCTCTATAGAGCAAAATTCAGAGTTGTTTTTGAGCAACTAAGCTCTCAGAACCCTTGTACTTACTCCCCCATCTCTGTAAGAGGCATTTGTCCTGAAGGACATAATGGGATTTTGACCCTGCCATGACAGGACTGCTTAGTCTGGAAATTTGTAAGGGAAAAACCTGAAAAATCAAACCAATTTTTTTTACTTTAGTGGAAATTTTCATCACCAATAACTTAATATATCAATAACTTAAAATATCAATCTGAAAGCCTTACCCCCAGAGTAATTTGATATTAAGGTTCTGACTCTACTGGGATACAGATTTTATAGCACTTAGTCTTTCTCATGAGCTGCTGCTTCATTAAGGAGAAAAACCTCAACCATTGTGGGGTTGAATTACTCTCAGTAATTCTTAGAGTAACAGAGATTACAGTGATCTGCAGGATTTTTCTCTTTTCTACACAAATACCTTTCTGGAGCAAGCCCCTGTGCTGAAATCCTCTTGGGTAAACAAGAGTGCACTCCAGGATTTACTGTATCCTAAGCAAGTGAACAAATATTTACCCTTATGATACTCAGGTGGTTGACTCTCTACCTGGACCTTTCTTTCATCTCCCATCTGGAAGAGAAGAATGACTGAAGGAATCTGTAAGGATAAAAAAAAAGGGAGAAAAGAACAGAAATGGTGGCTGGCAGGCGTTGACAGAGAAGCCAGAAACATGGGAGGTCAGCAATTTACAGGAAAGGGATATAGGAGAGAAAAATCTCTCCTTAGATTCTTGCAGTCCTTTTCAACTGAGCTGCATTTCCCTCTAACAAAACAGGATTTAGTCCCTATTGCTCTGTGCAGTAGGGTAAAGAGGAACTTTCAGTGATCACACAGACAACACAGGAAACTTCCCACCATTCTGTACATCCTCAGGGTGCCAAGGGAGATGTCCCAATTTCTGTCCCTCACTGGTATCTGCTATTTTCCTGAACACTTACCAGGAACACTCACTCTTTCAGCAGCAGCTGGGTGAGGAGAACATTTTATTCTACTTTGCCCTTGTTTTCCAGTTAATGAAAGATTTGGAGTGGTAAAGAACAGAAGATTTTTTTCTTCTAGTGCTGTTATTCTATATATATTCCCATTCCCTGCACATGGATCTTTTGATCTTCCACCTCTATATCATCTCATCTTTCAATATCTTAGTTAACTCCTAAGCTCAGGAGGAAGCAGCAGCAATTCCACCTCTGGATCTTGTTCTTGTGTAGGTCTGCTAATTACATGAATGTCCCTACTCTTGCAACAGGTGATTTAATGGTGTCATTAGTCTCATTTTAAATGTAAAGAACTGAGTCACATGGTAATTGCTTGGGCAGGAGGCTGGGCACCAAACCCAGATTTCCTGTTTGACTCTTCAATGTTCATTAATTTTCTGATACTTCAGTTTTTAATTTTTGCTCTAAAGTATTTGCAGAACAGGCACAAATGGTATCAGAGCCAAAACCAACTCAATTAAAGCAATTAAATGAAAGTATTTAAATAGATAATGGCTTTTCTTCTTCCATGTGACTGTCTTTCCATACAGTATGGCAAGAGATTCTCCCTGTGACAGCAGATAGCTGTAACTCTGCAGAGTTACTGAAGTGCAAATATTGATTGGACAAGATGGAACATGTAACTGAGGCAATTGGTCAGGCTAAAGCAGTGATGGCAGCATATGGGATATTATGGATGGTTGGAGTAGCTGAGAATATCTATCTTTCTGTCTATCTACCTGTTTTCCAAGATGTCTATCATCATTGAACTTTGTTACCAAGGAACAAGGGCACCATTTAATCATCAATGGATAAATACTGTTTATGCCACTAACTGAGGACTGGGTCAGATTTTCCTTGTTTGTACCTTTGCTGCTTTTTTTTTTTTCCTCCTCCACAGTTGTGAGACAGTAGCATTTTCTCACAGCCTGTATGTGTTGTTTTGGGACTTGTGTCAGTAGCAACAGCACAGCTCTGTGTGTCTGCCAGGGCTTATTCATTTGAGCTCCTTTCCAGAAAAACAAAACAGCCAACTGATGTGAGTTATAAAATTTCAAATCCAGTGCTTTTTCATAATATCTGATATACGATTTGGAAGCAGAAGTGTGACCAGTCTCTGCACCTGCTGTTCACCTGCAGCCAGAAGTGGTGACTAGCAGAGGGAGTTTCCCAAGCAAACCTGCTGTAAACCCACAGCTTCCAAGGCTGCATTTTCTCCATAGTTAGTATTCAGCAAAGAGGCTGCAACAGGGCAGAGCTGTGTGTTTGCTGGCATTTTTCTTGTTCAAAGCTTTTGAGAACACTTTACTGAAGCATATAATGCTGCCTTGAAATTGGCCTCTAAACCACATTTTGAGAAGATGAAACACAGGCACTTGGCTGCAAGTTTTTGCCCTGTGCCATGGCTTGCTCACGGCAGAAAAGCACCCCATCTCCCCCTTCCAAACCTCCTCTCAGCTCAAGTCTCATCAGTCTGGCTCTCATCACAAGGTTCCTCTCTAATGTAACAGTTTTTCTCTGTCTTTTTTTCCCCCCTTAATTTTTACATTTCTAGTTACAAGCTCTGGTACACAGATTTTCCCCTTTCACACTAAGATTTAGGTTTTTACGTGATTTTAAACTCTTAGAGAATTCATTTATCTTTATAAAGTCTTACATTAAAGACACTCCTCCTGGGGTAACTTGAGGAGTAATCATTGTACCCTCTTGTTTTTATCTGAAATATTACAAAAGGAGAGTTAGTTAGTCTAAATTAGGCAGTGGAGTTTTTGCCTTGACATTTGAGAGGTCAAATTTTGCCTGTGACTGTCAACCTCTCAGAAGAGGAGATGGCATTTGGAGTAATCCAAAACTCCTGCAGAGTTACATTACTGTGGCAGCCAGACTGGAGTAAATCTGGGCTGAAGATCTATTGGTTCAATTACTGCTTGGGGTCAGGACATGCCATAAATTATTAGATATGCAAATGGAAAACTCACTGTTGATGAAAGAAAGATGGATGGATTTCTTAAATACTCATAATCAGTGCAACTACATAAGCCGGTGTATAGTTTTGACTTGTAAAAGATTTCTGTTCTTAAATTTTACCTGTATGCAGATAAAAATATTTTTTGTTCTTTTATGTACATGTCATACTTTAAAAAGAAACTTAAGAAAAAGAAACTTAAGACCTCTTTAAAGGAGGTCTGGTTTGAACTGCTCTGCAATGCCCCTTAATTTTTAGAAACAGTTTCAGAAAGAAGTCCAGGAGATGTTAATTCTCATTCTGTTCTCACTTACCATGGGGCAAATCTGCAACACTGTTCTACATTCTTTGAAGACACACTGACAATGTATTTGGGCAGAGAACAATTTCCTTTGCTTATGGAGATACGGTGTGCAAAGAATGCCACTAAACCAGCTCAGGTTTATGTATCTGCTGCAGAGGGAATGAGCTGGCACATGATAACATGATCTTATCACAAAAAGAACTATGTAGTGTTTAGAGATTTTTTTTGATAGAAAAATAAAATGTAATTAAGATATTACACTGTCACACCTGTTTTTGCTGTTGCTTAAATACATTATTTATAGTCTTATTTCTCAGTGTGATTAAAGTTGGAAGAACTTGACATCTACTTTAGCCACGTAGAAGGTCTGCTACATCTATAAAATCCTGTTGAATTTCTCTTGTGGATTATCTCTTTCGGGGAAGTTTTTACTACATGTAAGACAAAATGAATTTGAGTGTGAGAATAATGTGAGCTGTTCAACGCCACCTGCTGCTGCAAGGGGAAACGTATTCCCAGAGGCACCTTGGCTGAGCAGGAACAGATGCAGAACCACTGGAAAACTTGTTCTTGTTGATAGTAAGTTTGCAGAATATATCACAATGCATGAGGGAATACACTTTCACAAAACTGATGCTGACTTTTTCCAAGCAGTCTGTGAAACCCCAGGGAGTTTCTAAAGGATATACAGCATCTCTCCCTGGCTGGTAACACCTAAACAACTTTCATTCCTGTCACTCTGGATAGAAAGTTTTTCAAAACTACTACGAGTTTTCTCAAAGCTCCTATTCACTGCCTAAATATAAATCTTTTGACCACTGCTCTTGCTGCCGTTATTATTATTGTTATAAGAATTTACATGGTGGGGGATAATAACCAGAAAGTAAGTGGACAGTTACTTAGGTGTTCTCCAAGTAGAGATCAGAAATTAGTTCGTATCATACAGTTTATGTAGCAGAAAAAAAATATATTAGGAAATACATTTTAGCTTGTTACTAATTTGAGACAAAAACTTGTTTGTATACGCAGGTATAGAACCAGCAGAACAATGGAATGGAAGAACCTGCAGGTGAGACACTGCTGCTCACCAGCTGTACCTTTGCAAGTGCTGGAAGCCAGTGGTGCTGGGGGCTCAGGGTGGTGTGTGTGGTGGATGAACTCTGGTTATCTGATTCCAGTGTGACACCAATACACTTTGGAAACAAGTCCTTAAAGCCAACAAAATGTACAGGGAGAATCATCCAAAAGAGAGCAAACAATCAGACTTTAAATCTTTTTCTATGCAATTCTGACAATCATTTTGAGTTTGGGAGAAGGCTATAAGAAACAATATGCATAGTTCCTGTGTGGGAACACTAGTAATTATGAAAAAAAGTATAACTTTTAAAGTTTCATTGAAAATGTTATCTGTTAGAACTAGTTTTTTTTATATTCATTTTGATCCTATTACTTCTGCGCTGGATCAATCATGAAAGCATCAAAGTCAAACCAACCCTCCATTAACCAAAGTACTCCAAAACAGAAGAAGTTTGAGAAAAATATCTGAAATGCAGCAGAAAAATAGCAAATTACAAGCAATAATGAATATCATGCCTCAGCTTATGTTAAAAACATGTGCAGGTCATAATTTGTAAAAAAAGAAACCAAAGAAAAATCCACCTTGAGGAACTGAAGAACTGAATAAACTCCAGTTTTATGTGATTTCTAGACAAAAAACAAGTGTAGATTCTGCTTAATGCTGTTCAAGTCTTCAGTGTTCTAATGAGCATGGTCACTTGGTACTGACTTTAGTCCTGTTTCTGTAGACTGACATGAAAGAACAATTCTAATTTCACAGAAACATTGCTTTAAACTTACAAGAAAGAAAGATGGTATAGAAGTTTAGCAGCATATTTGTATTCTTTAATGTTCATTTCTGTACCCCCATTCCCCTCTTGTGACTTTCATTCAATAAATATGAATTAGGTTTACTAGATATAACTGCTATTCTGCAACAAAATAAAAGTACATTTTTCAGTAGCTATAATAATCTGTGTGGAAAAAATCTCTCTACTAAACCTTCTAGACCTGCATAAAAATGTGGTTTATTGTGGTAAATAGTTCAAATTTTTTTAATTACTTTCTTTCCATGAAATTGTACAGTGGACCCACCCAACCAACTTTTGTTTCATTCATGCATCGAGATTTTTTAAAAATTGTTCTGAGTAAAGGCAATATTTTACAGCTTTACCATCTGGCTCCCTCCCCTCAGTTTGCTTATAGCCAATGACAAACTAATTATAATATATTGGATGCACTGTCTCTTCTTTTATTGCTTGTTTCTTTACTGCCTTACTAGAAAGTTTGTAGTTAAAACAATTTTTACAGCTTTAAAGAATGAAAGAGAATACATATTTCTAGAAATTCAGCCAGAAGTAACTATATTTTCAGCACTTGCATTTTCATTAAAATTTACAAAAGACCTCTGCCTTCGCTGATTTATTGTTGCATTAGGTAAAACTACACAGAGTGTATAAAATACTGTGTTACTCCACTTGCAGTCTGATCTAACATGTTATCAGTGATTGCAAGCACATTTTATAACCCCAGCTGCTGAATCGAAAAAAAGGTGATACAAGCATCAATCTCCAGGATAAAATCAGAGCACTTTCTACCACGGTTTGACCTTAGTGATGCCTTTGGATAGTCTTACTTGTCTAAGTCCTTGCAACAATTACCAAGGGATGGTTAGAAAATGCAGCATTAGTGCTGTGGACTGGAATTACTAACAGCATCAAAGACTTAAACACTGACCCCAGAGATTTCCAAGCACAGGAAAAATTCGAGGAAACTCCGATGCCACTGCAAGAATGAAACGGAACAGGGCTGCAGACACCAGGCACAGATTTTATTTGTGCTCTTGATTGTCTGCATCCCTGCTCCACAGTGTCACTAGCAAATACAAAAAGCTATAAATAAAAAACTTAGACCTCAAGATACAGTTAACTCCAGCTGTAGCCACCAAGTCTTATTTATAGCACGAGGAGACAGAGTTAATTATGGGTCACAAAAATGTTAATTTCTGTCATAATACAAGTTATAGTCTAAGAATGAAAAAGCTCATTTTTGGACTGAAATGGTTTCTCCTAATAGAACTCTGCTTGAAATCCCGTCTCTGTTTGTAGACTACAGAACAGGCAAAGAAAGGATAAATGTGCCCTGTCAATCTATTTCATGGTTCTAAATATAAAAATATTCAAATTTAAATAATAAATCTGATCAATTATTTGCAAGGCAAAGTACTGAAGGTAAATAAGAAATAGAGAGGATGATCACAAAAGACTATTTTGAACAATGTCAATTGTAGCTGCTTATTATTAACATCAAATAATGTTTTAATTAGTACAACAGATTTTCAAGATGTTAAATCCTCATGACCCTGAAAATGAATAAAAAAAATGCACCTTATGAACAAACCTAACTGCTCCCCCCAAAGGAAAGCATCACCAATCATTTCAATGATTCTAAAGTACACTGGATAAGTATTAAGACAAACATTATGTGAAGGATGAAGTTAATTATACTGCATATAATCAGACACTGGTCACTCCACAAGTTGTAATTTATTTTCCCCTTATTTGCATTTAACTTCAAAGGTATTTCAGGAAATGTAAAATAACATGATTTGAGCAGTTACAAAGATGATACACATTTAACTTCAAAACTATGTTTCATGCTCTTAAAAATAAATTACATACAATTTCAGGAAATAACACATCATTCTCATGCAACCCGTAATTGTTGCCTCAAAAATGGTAAACTCATTTTTGGAGGGGAAATATCACAATTTAGGGCAACAGTATTCATCTGGCAGGGCCTACAGAGATACAAGAAAACAGTTGAGTAATTTGCATTGATATGCTAAATTTGTATGTAAAGTCTATTCTGTTAAAATGGTCATATGACTGTAACTTCATATGGAAAATTAGCAGACTGGTTTGAATTAATATCCAACTCCTACTGCAGAGCAGACAGTCTTCAGTAAAATGGGAAGGGCTGCAGACTTTTACAGCTTGTATTTATCATCACAGCTTTATTTATTTATTTATTTTGAGGGAGAAACTTCTTGTGAGTTTGAGTCCTTAGGATCATTTTACAACCCCTGTGTATATGAATGTATCTAAAGTTCCAGCATATAGATCAGTACTGAGCTTTCTAAATACTTAACAAACATCTTTTTGTATCCCTTCATGTCAGATTTAATTGTCCATGGTGAAAGGAAATGCTAATCAGAATTCAAGAGAAGTACTCTAAGACATCTATCTTTCCAACTTGAACTATCCTATGATCCTGGGAAAGCATATAAGGAAAAAAGCAAGTTTTTATCTTATTTAAAACATCAAAACAAACTAATACTATAAAATTCTCATTACTAACTACTGTATGGTTTTATACAACAGCTATATAACAGTGAACTGCAATGAGGCACACAGAGAAAAGCTCACTTCACAAATACCTCACTCCTTTCAGGATCTGGCCCTGCAGGTTAGTATTTGAGACAGTATTAAATCATACACTGCTTTTACGAAATTATTTTACAACCTATCAAAAAGATCTGTTTTGTATTCTCTGTTCCATGTCTTCCCCAAATATTCCTAATATCTGTTCATTCTATGTAGTTGCCCCCCATAGTCAGTCAGGAACACCTTGGGGGCTGAGAGAAACACAGACTTGCTGTGCATTGGCTCACACTGCAGAAACACAACTTTAGTTCAGTTGTAGTAGTTTACTACACTGTACCAACCCTAGATAGATACTTCACTGAAAAGGAACAAATATCCAGACAAACAGCTGAGAAGTTGCCTGAAGTTACCAAGCCCTTTGGGGTAACTTACAGTGGGATGAACAGTCACAGCCCTTAATTCCTCATAACCTTGGGAATGCTTCCTTCTGGGAACCATTCGTGGTTACACCTAAGGTGCAAGTTTAGTGTAAACATCTCTGTATGTCATCCACTGCATACAAGGAGAAAAGCCTGGGCCCACTGGAGCCAACAGAAGCTTTCCAATTGTTTTCAAAGATGCTCTGATGTCCCCAGAGGGAACAGTTCTATGCATGCTTCTCAGGCCCACATTTAATCTTCAAAACACATCCTTTAATCTTCAAAACTGAGATCCCTCTTCATTTGCTTTTGTATGGTCCTATCTAAATTATGATAATGCAATTCCAAATTAATATTATTTGTCTTTATCTGTCATATGAAAAGTATTAAAAGAATTTTTTATTTTTATAGATGATGTATGTTCTCATCTAAAAACAGAGATCTTTAAAAACATTTCTGCACCTCGGCAAAAAATGCATTAGAATCTTTGAATGGAAAGCTTCATAAAAACCTTAATGTAATCTACAAAAATTGCAGGGACAGTAGACTTTGTTTACAGCAGTCTTGCAAGCATGAGGCCGAGAGCACTGCATTAGCAGCAGTGGTGGTTTGCACAGCTGGTTAGAGACAAACAGGAAGGCAAGGTCCTCGCCTGGCAGAGCTGACAACTTCAGTCAGGATGACAGTCTAACAAAAAGTGACAACGGTAGTGTTCATGGGTGGGAAGGGCAAACAAAGATCAGGGGAAAAGTGATCTTGCAAGAGCACTTTTTAAGAGATCCAGATGAGCACATTGTTGCAATACCATAAGGTTGGTTTGTTTGCTTTGTAACTGTAGGAGTGCCAAATTCAGGTGTGACTGCCCAGATATCAGTGAGCTGATGCAAAAAGCAGGAATTTTGATTTGAAATGGAAAATGACAGAGCAGAAGGAGGACAGGAAGAACATCTGGTAGGAAATGCACAGGGAGAAAGGACCTAGAACAGCAGCATTTTCTCTCAGGTTTGAGAACATCTGTAAAATATCAAAATGCCCTAAATAAAGTGCTGTTGGACAAGTGCTTTGGAGTGACAGGGATGGTCAGGAACAGCAGCAGTACAAGTGCATACCTATTTTAATGAACTCTCACACCATTTTTGCAACAGCATTTTAGAGAAATAGCACACCTTTCTTAGAGAGCCAGTTTGGCACAGCTTCTGCTTATGTAGGAAACCATTCCTACGATTTCCTACAGGTCTAGGACTGCAATTATCTGCTGCAGTAAATTCACAAGTTTAGCATTCGTTGCTACTGTGACCAAAGGTTAATGTTTTGCTGCTTGACTGAACCAAAATCACCCGTTGACTATTACATATTTTTGTGTTCTTGCTCACACATTTGACTTCAGCAGACTTTGAGTAATCTAATTCTCTGAATGTTCAATGAAAGCCATGTATGTAAGAGATTAAGTTTTGTTACTGCAGAACAAAGCAATTTCACAAATTGCTTTCTTTTGTAGCTGGTTGTGTCAGTGGGGGTACCCCCAGCCAGCACAGGCAGCTTCTGGCTGCAAACTTGCTGAATGACCATCCACCAGGTGAAAACAGAGAAGGGACTACAGCAGTCTGGAACAAATACCTGACATCAGGGCTACGGCTCCTTTTTGGCACAGATGGCTGTGAGCAGTGGATCTCACAATGTGTGGTGCTGTGCAATAGCCAGCCCTGACACAGATGAACAAAGAGTAAGAACATTAAAGACTTTCAGGGAGAAGAGGAAGGAGTTTGGACTATCATCTCATTTGAATCCACTTCCAAAAGCTACAGAAATTGAATACTATTTTTTTAAAAAAGATTTTCTAATCAAGATTCTCAGTAATGTCCCATAAAGCTTTGTTTTGTTTTAAATATTCCTTAAGACTTGAAATGAGACGTCCAGAAACGAGAGAAGAAAACTGAAATTCTTTAAATCGATACTCTATCGGGTGGCCATGCTCCTACACAGAGTAACTCATTGGATAATTTAGCCATAGAACTGACTTGAACAATGTTACTCTGTTGAAAGTTCACCTTTCTGTCAAGTTGGCAGTGAGTTAATTTGAATGATTTGAACTTGTGCTTGCAAAGTTGTGCCTGAGCAGGGTCATGGAAAGCGGCTGTGTGGGGCAGGGGGTAGAAGTGTTAACCAGAGATGTTCTATTTGAGAGCACATGTCTGCAACTGAACTGTAACTTACTATACAAATGCCAAAATAAAAAGAGCTAAACTTTTCTCCTGAAAATATGGTGTGGCTGTGTTAGTTCTAGAAGACAAAAAATGGGAATCACCGAGGATGAGGAGGTGCAGTGCAAGTGCCAGAAAGCAAGACTGAAAGGTAGAGGGAGCAGGCTATTTCTCTTTGTTATCGAGTGAAATGACTCCACAAATATGACAATAAATCACTGCAGGAATCAATCTGAGTGGAGGCAACTGCTCCATGCTGATAATGCATCAATCAATATTTAATGTTTACACTTTAATTAATCTGCACGTAGGAAGCATTCTTTCAGTGACAAAAAAGTGATGAGAAATAAAACACCTTTTATATCAAACAGCGATGAATGGCTGCCTATCTGTTAGGCTTTGATTGGGCCCTCAATTGATCATTGCAGCCTTTTTCGATTGCACCAGTGTGCAATGTCACATTTGGGTATAAAACAAAACACCGTCTCTCTGAAGGAAGGAGGGGGAGCTTCTGAATCTGCTTTTGAGTGATTACAACTTAATCAGAACAAAGAAAGACTGATAGCAAAGTGAGTTCTTTGGAAAGGCTGGACAGAAGGAAATAAACAAAAAGATTTTCAACATCTGCATCAATGACACCTCTCTGAACAGATTTTTACTGTGTATTACAATTATTGATACCTGCTAAGGCTTTGCATAGGAAAACGATTCAGATGTTGACTGGCAAAACTGCCTCCCCTTATCAGAGCTTCCAGTGCAGACTAAGGATTGGTTCATTTTGTCACTGTTCTGACTGTCAGGAAAGTGCCAGGTGCCCTATGGACACAGGAGAAGTCACAATTCCTGCCTCAAAGTGCTATTCCTCAGTGCTCTGTTTAACCCTTGTAAACTCTAGTTTCTTCTTTTTAAAGGGCCTAACTCATTGTTCACTGATGTCAACTGAATGACTTCTATTGACTTCAGCAGGCTTTGCATTAGTCCATAGATGAATGGTATTGAAAGGCATAGTGATGAAAGACAAATGAAAAGACAGTGATGCTAGACCAGTAATGTTCGATTATTCCTTTAAAAAAAGAAAACTACGGCAGTAAATTCTCCATACATAATTAAAGCTTTCCTATTCTTATTTCAAAAATAATAGTTTAAAATGTACAGATTTTTTACTTGCTAAATATGAATATGATATGAATAGCATGAATTAAAAACACAGATAACTTAGCTTTCTAGAACTTAGGTCAATTAAAATATTAGAGATCTGAATCCACATACAAAATTACCACAAGCCTACAGAGGGTAGAATCCAGAGAAATTTTACTTTAGTTTGTATGCCACATTTGAGGTATTTTGCAATCCTGTCGTTAAGTTGGGATCATGCAAAGGACCTATGCAAATGTCAAATCAATTTAAGCTTTTAAGTAGACCTGCCACTAACTAAAACCAATTACAATTTTGGTTTGTTTTCACTGAAGAACTTTTATTTTTTTACTAGTTAACAAATAGGAGGATTGAACTTAGTATCCAGAGACAACATGTTGCCAAAATGCCTGCCCAGATTTGGAACTGCCTGGTTTAGGGTGCTCTGACTGCTGGCTTAGTCAATACTTGAAAAAAACCAGAAATAGTATTATGGTATTAAGTCATATACTTAAAGGAATTTGAAAATATGAATCCTTAGTCCTATAAGCCTTTGTTTCACTACAAATGGATGATCTCTCTGTGATTCACAGAATATTTCTGCCTATTCCAAACGTCTTAAGGCACTGAGAAACACACTCCCAAGATGGGTGGTATTTTGAGATATCAGGAGCAGCAAAGTATTTAAAATATGAATGACATCAGAAGACTTCTTTTTATTGGTAAAATAGTTTTGATATATAGAAGCATACAACAATTGGAGGAAGTGTTCACAGAGGAAATGAAAGAAGATGAATATGACATTTACAATGCAATAATAGAACTGACTCTAACTTTTTACTAATGACACTTCCTTGTCATTCCCACTTACTTTTTTTTTCACAAATTTTGTATGTAGATAAAAAACCCCTAAAGATTTCATTATCTCCATAAAAATGGAGACAATGCCTTCTCACCAAAATCCATAAATATCTTTTCAATAGACCTTGCTAACATACACACACATCTCCACACAATGTTGAGTCTGCAGTTTATCTTTTCCATAAAAACTTCTTCCCCTTTCTGTGCAAATCAAATGAACAAGCTAAAAAAAAGGGCAAAGTCAAAAGAGAGGAATGCTCTATTGTAATGCATGATCAACTACAAATATTTATAGAAAAGATGAAAACACTACTATGTGCACATCAGGGTTGCCCTAGGACAGCTTTAACACGCATAGTTAATGTTTATGGAAAAGAACCAACTACTGAATGTAAAATCTTCATTTTCCTCATATGCACTCAAAGTAAAGGTAAGCTCTACAAAAAAAAATTTTACTTGCTTGATAAATTCCTGAGGGGACAATGATGCAAAAGCACTTAATGCTGCCACTGGTAGGCAGAAAAACTCAGTGGTATTTTCTGGTGATTTTATTCTCCAGTTGTACATAGCTTGCTGGGAAAACAGCCCAACCTGGAAAGCCAAGTCCCAGCCCCTATGAACTATAGTTTCTCTGCAGCCTCAGAGACGTGCATGGTTTGGTTTGCAGCACCAACCCTGACATGAAGGGAGATAGGTCACATACTGTGGCTTTGAAGCCCCATTAGCTGAAACTTCTGAAGACAGCGGTCCATAAGGTTCTTTGCCATACTATCAAAACAATTCTGCCAGCAAAGGACATGTTTCCCAGTCCTGGACTCTCCTAGCAGGGCTACAGCGAGTTCCCAGATATAATCATTGCCTCAAAATATCAGGCCCAAGCACCAGGGCACTCTCCCAGCCTCACTTCTGGCTACAGCTGTTGGCATTAGTCCAAGTACTTCCACCTTAGTTATAAATGTAAGGAGCACCCAGTGAGATCTAAGAGTATCGGTCCCTATTTAGCACAAGGGCTTAGGCTAGTTTTCCATCTCAGCTTGTCACAGCTGTCTGCTGCATAAAAAGAGTCTGAAATGTACTAAAAAACCCTGGAAGACTAATAATTCATTAAGCTGACAAATGAAAAGTAAGTCCTATCGATCAAGAGTAGAACTTCTTGGTTATAAAGCAAGCATATATTATTCTGACAGTATTTTCACAAGATAAGCTGAAGTTACAAAGACGACAACCAATTTGATTCAAATAACTGTCTCTTCTCAGAAACATTCATGATTGTAGTCATCAAGCACGTGTTGAGTGGGGTAGTATTACTACCCCCATTTAAAAAAATTTGGATAACTGCAAAATGTCAAGGAAACAGGACTATATCACTATCACAGGTTTTCTGACTGCAGATCCTATGGAAAATGGTAAGGAAAGGACTGACCCCTGCACCACTGAATCACAACACTACTAAATGCCAGCGGGGAAAGATGTGCAACCACACACAGAGAAATCTCTCCTCCATCACCATCACTGAAACACTCAGGGCTTATTGCACATCTAAGGAGAACAGACACACTTGCAGCTGGCCTTCCACCACCTGTAGAAGGTGAAAGTTGGCCAAAAACCCACAAGACTCTCCAGTTGTGATGAATGGGTGGAAACCGAAGTGTGGCTCAGATTCAAGCCCTAGACTAGTTACAGCATGTAATACTGTGCCAACAGACCCACTTAAGGGTGGAGGGCCCAGAGTGAGACGCAGTCTCTGGTATTCTGTGATGGTAAAATATACTAGGGCAGGCATCAATTTACCTTGGTTAGTTATGTTTTCAGTTATGCTGTATTTTTGTGCCCAGGGGCCCAATTTATATTTCTAATAATAAAATGTATTATGAAGTATAAGCCAAGCACATGCAGGTTCTAATTCTATTTCCTCTCAAAGGAAAGAGCTAAGCTGTTAAGCTCCAGGTTGTTTCAACATTTCCTATTTGCAACAAACACAAAAATCTGAAATCAATGAGGTACCACTGCAAGGCTTTTACAAAGTTCAGGTAGAGCAAGTTACATGTCTTTTTTTAATTCTCCTCCCCCTCCCCCTTTTTTTTTTTTTAAATTCCCAAATGATGTTTCTGGTCCCTGTGTCATAGCTGTCACAATGCCTGGTTTTGCAGGTAAACTGAAGTTAAAGAAAAGCAAACCAATCCAGTTCAGGCATCTTCCCCACCTCAGAAAAATCACCTTCTCAAAGCTTGTAGGGTTGCACTTCTACCTACATTCTTACAGACAGAACATACAGGTCAGCTGAGGGACCTCCCCAGTTCCTGAGGATGGAGAAAGCCCAATTCTCTTAGGAGAGACACTCTTACTCTTGTTTGGTTGTAGAACTTAACTGAACAGCCCAGCTATTAATGTTGTACTATACTTGCCCTTGCTTGTTGATGAGAACTAGGGAAGAATATTCCATTATCTCCTTCCCTCTTAACTGGAGGATGTAGCTCCCATTGCCAGGCCCCAGCAAGTGGCTGGTCCCAGCTGTCTAGGTCCCCTTGCTGGGACACGTTTAGAACAACAGTAAAACAATTTGTCTGTGTGTGAGACAAAGTTAATGTTAACAGAAAACTACGTTTAATGATTCAGATTGTCAGTAACTTATTTAAAGATATGATGTCAAAGAGCAAGGTTAGTACCTGTACCATTAATAGTTTTTACAGTATGTACTATTTATGCAAAAAACAGAAGTTTTAATAATTAAAAAAAATCTCTGCAGTCATTTTTGCTCTAGTTTCTACAGATTAATGTTGATATTGACAACATATTAATATTGCTCAACTTATTCAAGCTGAATAAATAATGAGGAAAAGTTAATAAGTATACAACTACCAAACATAATAATGGTCATTAATCTTATGAAATTGTTCTTTACTCACATGAGCAGTCAGTCTCACTAATGTCAGTGGCCCAAATTTTGCAGTCCTTAATCACATACTGTTACCTTTGGTAGCTGTTGTTCTCAATTTAGGATCAAAGCTCATAGTTTGCTGGGGCCACTCTTTCAAGGAAGGATTGGGCCCAGACTTTTAATAAGGGGTTTGGTGGCTTACAAAGAGGTGATTAAGATCTTCCTTTGAAAGAACAGAAAAAGTAGAGTTCTTCTCTTGGATTATAACAGCACAGATAGCCATAGCTTGTGGATTTCAGAGTATTAACTGCTAATCCACAAGTGAACTGAAAGGTTTTTGTTTGTTTGTTTTGCTATTACAGTATTTAAACTTGTCAACCTTCAGTTCTCAGTAAGTCATACTTAAGTTTCTTAGAAAAAATACTTTATCACATCTCTGAGTATGCCCAAGAGTTTCAGAGATCTCCTGCTTCTATGCAAAACTCAGGGTAGTTTTTTTTGTTTGATTTGGTTTTATTTAATTAAAAGCTTGCACTTATTCCTGAGAACTCAAATCATGAAGTTTTGGAAACTAAGCCACAATGGAAAAGTTTCTATTTTTCTTAAGTGACATTCAAAGATTGCTGTTTGTCAGTGACAAACAGAAAGTACTTAGTGTAATTATTATAGCACCTCAGTAAAAATCAGATTCTAGCCGTAGGTGATTGCAGCTATAAAGTTTCCAGAATAGGAACAATGAGCCCTATGAAACTAATGAAAAAAATCGCCAACTTCCTCACTCCAAAGTCTGATTTTTACAAGGACTCCATTTCTTCCTGGTTGCCAAAAATGAACACTTTATTTGAATCTAGCTTATGTCTCCAGGAAAACAATTTTAATGTAAAATTGAATAATGTTGCATCAATGACAGGATAATTAAATGGTTTCAAAATTAAGCAAAATTTAGGTAGTGTGCCCCAATAATGAAAATAAAGAAATCATATTCTAATGATAGCATAACTAAAGATGATAAAAATCCAGACATACCCCTTGCCATATCACTGTACTGTAATCAAATCAATTAGAAATCTAATGAGTACTTTGACACAAACAGGTATTTAATATGCTGAAAATGTACCAGATTTCCCCCCTCAAGCATTAGTAAAATCCCCAAGAAAATTAAAATCCAGGTCATAGCTAAATTCCTTTGAAACTGGGATTTAAATTAAAAAAAAAAAGAGTTTAGTCACTGTAAGAATTCTTTGTGCTGTTACATTTTTATAAGGTTAAAGCTAAAAATAAGATCAAAATCTTTTCGGAGGTCACATTGAAAAATGGACCAGGTGTGTTCAGAAATCCATCTCACATATGCCTGTTAAACAGATGCCAACCAATAAATTAATTAAAGTTACTCTCCTTTCGAACCAGAAAAGAGAAAAGAGCTGTTAGAGACATTTATGGGGTGATGTTCCCCTGACTGACAAGCTTTTCATGCTTGGCCTCTATTGTACAAGCTTCTGATACTTCTCAAATATTTTCCGAAAGGAAAATGGAATCACTGTCAGAAAGAGAATTTAGTAACCTGTTTCTAGGCAGTCAGATTGATGCTAGAGACAGATGGTTGCTTATCAGTCATGAGAAGTGAATAAGGAAACAAGGTTTCAACACTGACCTGATGAAAATCCTTTCTAGTAACTCCTGCCATCACACTCAGAAAATGAGAATTTGCATGTGAAATATCTCACTCTCCTTTGTATGCTGCACTTCATTGTGACAATTAGCATCTGAGGTGATCAAAGTATCAAAGTATCTTGTGCTGACCTTAAATCTTAAATATTTATAGGACTTAAAAAAATAAATACAAAGGACTTTGAGGAACAATAAATGGTCCTGAAAGGGCCATGTGATTCCTCAAAACATAAGCTTCTCTAGCACTTTAAGGACAAATAATATTAATTTCTACATTTCTTCTTCCAATTATACAAATTTAATTTTTTTTGAAAACCACACAATTGCTGGAAAAGGAATTAGTGGGTGTAAAGGGTTATTAAACATGGCATTCACCCACTGCTCTTACACAGAAAAGGCAGCTCTGAAAAAACCAAAGCTGATTAATATGAAAGGCAGCTAACCTAAAAACTAAAACATGAACTGAATGGTGTGTGCTAATCTTTCTCAAATACACTTACGAAAGCTAAATTTGCTGGTATTTGTCATTGCTATGCAGGCCAAGTGTTCATGTGAATGATATCTCCAGAGTTCTGAGCAAACCAGTAAAAACCAAAGAATTTTGTTCTCACTGGTAATTTTCTGAATCTCCTGTTCATCTACGGCCACCTGAATAGCAACCACTTCACAACCTGGGGTCATTTGTGATAAACTTTGTTAAAAAGCCGCCATTCATTACTGGTATTTTCCTTAATCCTCAGGTTGCTTGTAAGGAAAAGATTGAAATTCTGTGTTTTATATTTACTCTACTGGGTCTACAAACAAAATAACTCAACATGTTAGCCACATTAATAAAATGCTCACCAGATCAAACTCTGAATAGCCAGCCTTAGACTTGCCATTGTTTATTGATGTTTGTTTGCCAGCCTATCTGGAGACATAGGGAAAATCTTAATAGCTCTGGCCACTCATTAGCAAAGTACCGTAGAGTCCTAATCCCATAAAGATATTAAACTATTTTTCCTTACAATAGCAACAAATAGAGGGAATTCTCTTTACTTATTAAGATGCACTACATTCTTTGCATATTGAGTTTTCTCTTATACTTTGAACTCTTATCCCCCATCATTCTGTTTCTGAGGCTGAGATCAAAGTAGATCGGCCTCACAGAGCAGCAGACGAGTGGCTGCCTTTCAGGGAATATTAATGTCCTCTGGAAGAGCAGAGCTGGGAGGAGGTGCAGTCCCCTGAAGGGAGCACCCACCAAGCCCAGACACACCAAACCACCCGTGGGGACATGGCACAGCCTCGCCGAGGGGGAGCTGCTTACCCCAGTTTTTGTGGCCCAAATCTCAAAGCAATACTGAGATCAATTCTCTTCTGGAACTACAGAATCGTGTAAATGTAGGTGCTGGCAGACTGGCACAGAACAGTCTGTTTTACAGCAGGAAAACATGTGACCAGTTTTGTATTTTGCATTGCAAAATTTTCTTGTCTTTCTGGTTCAGACTCTTGACTTCTCCAATTTAGTTTTTACTTCTCACTGCCTCACCTACTCAAGGATTAGTGTTATTGATGAGCTTGTGAGCAGTGGCCAAGACAGTGTCCCGCTCCAATCTTCCACTTCCAGCAGGGATCCTGCCATACAGGGTTTCTTTCTTGCCTTCAAATTTGCTTGCAAGCCTTTTAAAGGGGAATTACTTTAGACCTTGTTAAAGCTAAGAGTAAACATGCTAAGCAGTAAGACATTCAGTGGGTATCGTTATATGAAAAGAAGAAATGTTATATTCATTACAGAGGAAAATCTAGTAATAAAAAGTATTACCTTCATTTATAGCCCTTGTAACCTAATTTTTGTGACAAAGCAAAGAAATAAAAACATTCCTTTCTGCCTTTCAGTGACCCCTATAAGAAACCCCCCATGGAGTCATTTAGGATAGTAATTTGAGTGAAAATATATTCAGACTTTACTTTGCTTGCTCTTCTTAAATTAATAACCCTTACTGATAATTAATCTAAAAGTTTCTAAAGATATTTGCAAAAATGACCTCAAATTAGTAAGCCATTAAAAGAAATAAAAACTTAAAAGACATTTTCCACAACATAAAAGAGTAACAGAACACGGAGCTGTGTTGTTCAAATGTTAAAACTGTACATAAAATACTCCTTCAATATACTCTGCCAGTAAAAACCAAAGCAAAGCAGGTCATTAAAATGTCAGACTTGGGGCAGAGTGGAAAAAATGCTGTGTTTAAAAGTAAACATGTAGGTCTTTTATAATTATTTCCCCTTAAAGTTAACTGTTAAAAAAACCCAAGCAAACAACAACAACCGAACCAAAACAAACTAAAACTAAACCCCAATCAAACAATTCTGCACCATCAGGATACCGAGTCAAACTCTAGCCCGAGTCTTGTTCCTAAGCAAACTAAAGGACACTTTCTGAGTCTTTATGCAGCTGGATGTCAGCTTTTGTCCGTGAAATGTCATTTTCCTTTATCTGGTTTTTCTAAAGCAAAACCAGAGTGATCTTGCCACTGATACAAATGTTGTGCATGCTAAGGCTGAAAAGGAATAACAGGACCACCAGAAACCTTGAGAGCCCCATGTGCATGAGGAGAACACTTAGGAAGATTCTGAGGTGCCACCCACAGCCTTGTGCAGAGTTACAGACTTCCACGTTCCCTGTTGTGGTGATGTCAGTGTCCACACGTGGGGCTTTAGAGCTTCTGAAAAGAGCTCAGATTAGAAAACTCTGCTCAAACCCTTCTCACATGAACTAACACTGCCCAGGGGAACTGGCAGAAGACTTTGCTAGGATAAGGGGGAAGCTCTGGTAGTTAGGGGGGAGCTGGAAGGCACACTGATACCATTTTATTTGAATCAATCAGTTCTGCAGTGCGACACAAATGAACCAAGACAGGAAAAAGAAAACCAAAGTCTGTATCTTCAGATATGAACTATGTTGCAGGACTTAAAAAGCTGCATACTGGTGTCACTTTTCCTACTTCCAAACTTTTTGAGCCAGTGACAAAGACCAATCACAGCCCAGTTTTATTTCCCTCCTACTGGAAAAAAGTACATCATGGCCCTGAAGAAAAAATTTTCCATCTCATTAATTTTGTATATTTTCAGCAAAGCATCTGCATATGAAGTCAGTATACTCTCTGCACTGAGCTGAATTCCTAAACTCTGTCTAAAAGGTGGCAATGTCCTAGTAACAACTTTCTCCAGCAGGCACAATTCCACATTAGTTGGGCTAGTACATATCTGAACAACACTGCTGATGTACACAGTTATTCCAGGTTAATTTTGGTTTTGTAAAAGTAGTTGGGTCATAAAACACAGATAAATTTAATGATTAAAAAATAAAAAGGCTGTACCCTCAGGCAGTGTCTGGGTCTCCCACTGAATTCCGTGCAGGAATACAGGTAACTTATTTTGTCCTCTAACATCTCTGTTCCCTAAAGCTAACAAACACAACAGTTGAAAGTACAGGTTGTCACATTTACAATCAGCAATTAAAATCAACATTCTTCTGGTTTCCATCTGATAAGAGCAGAGCTCAAAGTGGAGAGACAATGGAGAAACACACAATAGCACCAACAAATTCAACTTGCATTTAACTAGTCATTTTTCTTTAAATTAGCTTCTGCAGTACAAATATTTGTAAGTTAGGGAAAAAAGCCTATAATCATGTTTGAGACATGCTATATTCAAAATATACATTAACCTTCATACTAGTGCTTTCTTTTTCTAGTTTCTGGTATTTTATGTATTATAATCAAATATAGCAGGAGGAGAAAGAGCAGTGGACCAAGTTTTAGACTGGTATAATTGACTCAGCAGAAAAACAAGACTAGATCTTTAGACAGTTGTGGTTCTATGACTCTTAACAAAAGGTCTGTTATGGCAAATAATTCCTCAGTAGGCATGATTACTAATTCTTAGTCATAGGCTAAGAGTGGCAATGAAAACAGCCAAAACATATTGTATATGTATTTTTGACAGCTCTATGGTTTCATTCTGTGATTAAAATGATTAGTATTACTTAAGTAGAATTAAAATTAGATGTTGGAAATCGTAGGTTTCTAGTCACATGTAAAGCCTTCAAGTAAAAGGTCAAAATTTTTTAACACAATTTTTGAAAAAACAGGGTGATTTTAGACCACTTTAATACTTCACATCATTTCATTGAACCTTTTTGATCCAGTAATAGGAGTCTAAAGCATCATTGAACCCATGGCTTGTGACCTATGGCTTCAATGAAGGTAGCACACCATGACCTTGGAGGGCTGGTACTTATTTAAAGGTTTGAACCCCATTTCTTTTCCTACTATCTACAAGTATTCAGGATAATATTTCCAGTTCAAAAAGATTTTGCAGTCTCACTACACTTCTGAAAGTTCTAATTTCCTTAAAGTTGATTAAAAATATTTTTTTTACCTATAGTCTTTACACAGAATCAACTACTATCAATAGTGGGTATTCAGGAGCTGGGAGAGAGGTTTCATTTTGGGTTCTTCAACATAGATAAAAAAGAATAGAATAACTTTCTCAGGAAATACTAACAGTTCATTGTGAGGATATCAAAAGCTTGTTCTTTACTGACTTATTATATAACTTCTGTTACTGTCTTCCTGACCACAGGGTAAAAACAGCAGCTAATTCTGCATTACCAAAGTACCAAAAAAAAAAAATTGCAGCTTGAAAGTACACATTCATTATTCCACATGTTTTAGGATATTCAAGAAGAATAATCATAAAACTTCTGAAATCATGTGCCATGTTCCAAGAAAATCCCTTAGAAAGATGCTTTTCATGAGCTTTTGGCTTTGATTGCTCAGGAGTTTAAGGAAACTGGTCTTTATGGTCTATTTACAGAGCACGGCATCAACTGGCACCTAAATGCAGGCAACCTGCATTGAGTTCTCATTTCTCCACATACCTAATTTCTAGACATCGAGCAGGAATAATATACCTCCACGAACAAATAAGTTGAGATTTAAGAGCACAAGACAATATATATAACACCCACCCTCCACAAACAGTCTTCCTTCAGGGTTCCAATCTCCTGTAATTTAGCCTGAGTATGAACTAGAACAAGTCACAGACATGAAGTTACTTTGATATTCTTGTAATTTCAGAGGGTTTTTTTAGAGAGCTAATCAGCAAGATCTCTAGGAGTCTTGTCCTGAAACTCCCATTCCCAGAACTTCCTTTTCACATTTTCAATTCTGGTTAACTCTGAAGATTGTGGGCCTGTTTTTTAAAAAATTGATGGTTTGCCTTGTACTCAGACTGTTGTTGCTACTGAAGCAAAGAATCACACCTTACCTTGCCAGCAGGTGTTTGTTTCCCACCTGTGCTGAAGAAGAAGGGCAGGCATTCCTATAGCAATGTGATTAATTCAAACTGCAGATTAATCCCTTTTGAAAACCAACAACCAACCAACCGAAACAAGGAGGGTGGAAAAGAAAGATGACTAAGTATCAGCTATTGGAGCAAAGACTGAACAGAGAGCAGGCTGTGGTTAGGGAAAGGTAACCAGCATGGGAAGGCAATGCAAGGCACTGTGCTCAGTAACCTTTTACCCCAGCACAGCCTGTCTGCCTCCAGCCACACATAATCTGGTTGATTTTCCTCAGCTGCAGAAAGGGATGGATTAGGAATAGTTCAAATGAACTGGTCAGCCAGCAAAATTGGAGGAGTTGCAAGCTTCTACCAAAGGATGGTGATAAAACATTTTCAGTCAGAAAAGCTGCCTTTGGATGTGATGTTTGGCATTAAGAAAAGATGGCTTGAGCTGCCTGATGCATTTTAGAAAATGTGCACATGATCACTTGTGCCAGAGGACATGGGGCATTATATCTCTGCAATGAGAGATATGATTTGTTCATGGAAACAGCTTTAACTGACACAGTTATGCCTGAAAAATTGGGTGAGCCACACCTTTACCTTCTCTTCTGTGTTAACTCAGTCATTCTGTTAATCCATGCTGGAATAATCAGATCTTACAAAGCAACCCTGGATCCTGCAAGTTGCTCTGCACATTTAAATGCTGTGCTGAGATGCATATCTATAGATGCCTTCCACTTGTTTCTTGGCCTTGGATTTGGAGAGCACTTTCTAAAAAACAGAAGGATCTGATTTACCTTCTTTATGTTGTCATTACAGCACTGCAGTTTGAAATCAGTATTTCGAGGCAATGGTTAGAAATCTAGCAGCATTTCTGTATGAGCTGTCATCGCCATCTGCACCACCATTGACTTTTTCTTAACTGATCCAGCTGAAAAAGAAAGAAAAAAAGTTGTTAGATCAGTTTGAGTCCAATTCCCTGTGCCTCTGCAAATGCTTCTTTTGGAACAGGGCAGCAAAAGCAGCAGGGGCCAAAGCTGCTGCAGAAATGCAAGTGTAGCCACATTCCTTGATATTTGCGTAGCCAGACTGACTTAGAATAAAACAATTTTAGGTGGATTCTAATCTTTTTTATAATCACCAATTTTTTACTTTTTTTTTTCACATTCCAGATAGAAGCCATCCATGGATCTGGAGTTTTTCCTGTGGATTTGTTCACACAACACTTTATGTTGGCAGCTCATTTCTGTCTTAGTCATGTTTTCATTTTTTCTTTAGCAGATGTTTACAATTATTCCTTAAAATGTTTCCATTTTCTGTGATCATTGAATGTGAATGAGGTGACATTTTTAAAAATAATTGTAGCTTTTTCTGGCCAGAAACCATGTTGTTAGGTTCAAATAGTCTTTGTATTTTAAACTGTGGTAAAGGTCTTATGTCTTTGTAACAGCAGCATCTGCACTGCTTTGTCTATTCCTTTTTTCGCCAGAATCATTGTCATTTGTCATTATCTGACTGTATCTTCTGTCTGGCAATCAGATGTTTATATGCCTTTTTATTTAATCTTAAAGACACAAGGCCTATTCTCCTGAATTTGGAAGCTGGCAGGACTGCAGAACAAATGGTACTACAGCAGCCTGAGCTTCTCAAATGCAAAGGAAGGTTTCTCTGCTTTTCTTTCCATCATGGTTTTTCATTTGTTTTTATTGACTTCAATTTAGATCAAAGTTCTCACAAATAGTTGTCATGTTTCCGACACCTGCAATTATGTTGCAATGTTTGTAATGTTTCAGTCCTTCAGAAACCGATTTCTGAGAGTCCTACAAATTTTTGGGAAAACTCAGTTCTTTCTTCTTTTTTTCTTCTTTTGGTTTGAAAAAATAAGATTTCAATTTGCAGAAAAAGTACAAAAATGTGCCATAATTTACCATAAGGATCAAACAAGAGTGCCACGTAGATATTTTAAAAGATCACTTTTTTTTTAATGCAGTCTCGTGACTTTTGGAGTGCTGACTCACGATTTTTGCATGCTTGACATCAGCAATACCACAACTGAGAGAAAATCTTTGTGAAAGATTCCTCTCTAGTCCTCTTGAGACAAAGGATCCTCCAGGAAAAGACACAGAGAAACAACTGTTTCTTATTCATTATAGTTCTCAGTTAAAAACAAGCTCAAAACTCAACTTAAAAGCAAAAAATCTAAAATATCTGCCAAACCATTCCTGCTTTTTTCTTTCACCATAAAGACTCAAAAAAGGTATAAACACATTTTTTTCTTTGTTTTGGCAGGATTATAAAATCATATAAAATTATTTCATACGTGTGAAAATGAAACTTCTAGTATAATTCAATATTTTTAAANAAATATGAGAGAGAGAATATGATCATATATTATACTAATGGTAAAAATTTGATTCTGGGACTGGCTGATTTGACAGCCAAAACTAGACTCCTTTATTGAGCAAAACTTCCTATTAATTTCAAATAGTTTTCTTACATTCAGACTTGAGGGCTTGATAAAAATGGTAAGGATGTGCCTATATTAGAGCATTTTTGGCACAGACTCCTTCAGAGGCAAATCGGGTCAAAGGATGATTTACCAAACTGTCATTGTCATATGGCATTAATTTGATAGCTCATTTCAACTGACAGTTGGACTTGCTGTTTCTCTTGCATTCACCAGCCTTTTTAATTAATTAAGCAAATCTGAAAGCAAACAAGCAAAATTAGACTGAAAAGTAAAACTGTACTCCAGTAAAGGTACATATTATCCAGCTAAATTCACCCTGAGTCTAGATCTGTATTGTGCTATGATTACTGAATTACATCATCAAAATCATCATTCATAGAAGGCTGCTCAGCACAGAATATGAAACCTCTAGCAGCACCACAGATCACTCACCCCTTTTTTCTACACATTCGTTCTACATAGACATGAACAACAATATGATCACTACTTCTGAATACTTCTAATATTTCTAACACCATTACTACTAAAATGTTTTATATAGTAACTCTGTAACCCCAGAAACACTTTTTTTTTTAACTCTGTTAAATTCAGTCTCTTAAAAATTATACCATATTTTCATTCTATCTCAGTAGAAATATAGTTAACAGAAAACATTCCAAATTTTTAATGCTCACATTTGGTCAGGTCGAATTAAGACATCACAAATGTCAAACATATTAATCCTAAGTGAAGGGCTTCCTCTCACCCCTCACATGTATATATACACAATGATGATGAGTTACTTGATCAAGATGTGAGAAAAAAAATTGTCTAGAGCATTTCAATACTCCTAATGTGGCTCCAGCTTGCCTATGAGAGATCTTTTCTTTTGGGACTGCTCTCCCCTAGAATTGAAATCCTATTGTAAGATCTCAAGCCATCAGCCTTTCTCTTCTTCACAATCCAAAAAAAAAGTGTTTCTGGGGTTACAGAGTTACTATATAAAACATTTTAGTAGTAATGGTGTTAGAAATATTAGAAGTATTCAGAAGTAGTGAT